>JAOTQP010000792.1:2225834-2257983 GCA_026413545.1 Cichladusa arquata
CTGTGCCAGGGCCTGCCCACCCTCCCAGGGAACAATTCCTGCCCAATATCCCATCCAGCCCTGCCCTCTGGCAGTGGAAGCCATTCCCCTTGTCCTGTTCCTCCATCCCTTGTCCCAAGTCCCTCTCCAACTCTCCTGGAGCCCTGGACAGGGCCCTGAGGTCTCTCCAGAGTCTTCTCCAGGCTGAACAGCCCCCGCTTTGTCAGCCTGTTTCCAGAGCAGATGTGTTCCAGCTTAGTGGCCTCCTCCAGACTCACTCCAGCAGATCCACAGGTCCATAGGCTAGTGAGGTGGCTGGCAGGGAATATGATTTCAGTGTTTCCCAGAGCACAAGAGCCAGGGATACACAGGGAAGCAGAGGGCGCCCCTTCTAAAACAAGCAGATAGTTAAAAACTCCTTGTTAAATTGTACAGCTGCCTCCACAGGATATTCCAGAGGTCAGATAATAAATCCATTCTTTCTAGTGTGAGGTTTGTGAAGGACAGGCCCATTTGTAGCTGAAGTTGAGTAGTTTTAATGCAGCCTGGAGCATCCAAAGTCTTCAGTGGCTGGTTCTGTGTGTGCCCCCTTGTGCTCAGGTCTGTTTTCAGGTTCCTGAATCATATTCAAATGAGGCAGTAGTCCTTGGAGTGTGCAGCTGATAGAAAGTGCTCTTCCAGTGGAAAACTTTTTTTCCACTGGAAGATTTTTCTGGGCAGTGAGAAGAAAACCACAATGGAATCAACAAATACTACAAAAGGAATCAACAATGAAGCTTTCAGGAATCTCATGGGTGTTTTCAGTTACTAGTTATTAAGTGTTACTGTTCCCCTTTTTTAAAGAAAGTGTCAGTGCTGGAGGCCCAGCAGCATGTCCTCTTGTGCTTGCTCAGTGCTGGTGGCCGGGCATTGCTAAAATACACTGACATATTTGAAAATGGTCACATTATCACAAAGTGTCTTTGGTCTCTTCCAGTCTTCTGATCCCAGTGGGTCCTAAATCATTAATGGTGTACCAACTGATTTTTTTGCATGTGTCTTACAAAGGTTCCTGCCCTGTTTGGTTTTCCATATTCAGGCTCAGCCAGTGCTTGGTTCCATGGGTTGGTCACATCTCAATTTCAGTGAAACTTTACTCAAAGCTCCTTACTTCTTGCAGACTTTTATCCTCCCATAACTCTGCTTGCAGGAATTTCCTCTTTGGCCTAGTCATGGTCTGCCCACAGCTCACTCTCCTTCCATCATCTCCACTTCTCCCACTATCTCAGCCTGCTGGTGCCTGGCAGGGCATCCTGCCAGTCTCCTGCTTTGATTAATCTGGCATTTTCCTCTGGCTACTTGTGCAGCACGCGGGGGATCAGAGCAAAATCTGCAGTGCTGAGGGAAATGTTCTCTGAGAATTTGTTTGTTGGAAGAGGGTAAAAAATGAAATAGGGAAGCAGAGGGAAAAGAGGCAGCAGAGAAAACACTGTGTTGGGTCTTGTAGCAAGACTGAAGCCAGTGGAGCAAGGGGCTGTGTAAGAAACAGACAGTGAAGAATGGGGTGTGTGATGGTGATCTGTGGGGCACGTTGCTGGTTTGCCTTGTTTTACAGCAGATCTGTGCAGACTGGCTCTGGTTTCCTTAGTACAAATCACAGCTGAACTTGGCAGCCTGTTAAAGGTCTTTCAGGGCTGCATTCTCCCTGGAAGGAGCAGCACTGTCCTCCCCTCTGCCCCAGGAGAGTTCCCCTGTGCTGGCTCCAGGATTCCTGCTTTTGGCAGGCTGAGCCCTGGGGGCTGACACTTAGCCAGCTGTGGAGGGTGGTGGGCAGAAATGACAGCAGGGCTGCTGCTTGGGCCCCCACACCATCCTTTGCTGGCTAAAGATAACTGCAAAGCTTTGCTTTTTAAATTTAAGAAAAAGGAGTAAGAGGAACAGGAGGATGTTGGGCTGTTTCTTGGAGAGAGACTGAGGTGCTGTAGCCATCAGCTGCTCCCAGGGGAGGGTTCCTCAGGCACCACTGCTGGGCAGCTGCTGCTGGGAGCCACATCTCTGTGGGTTTGGCCTCCAAAGCTTTTTGTTGAACTTCTTTTTATTTTTCAGGCAGATAAGAAGGACTCACAAGGGAACAATACAGTGTCGGGATTTGAAATTCTTCTTCAAAAGCAACTTAAAGGGAAACAAATGCAGAAAGAAATGGCAGAGTTTGTTCGAGAAAGGTAACTAGCACTTGCTTATCAAATTAAGTATGTATTGCAATTGTTTTTTTCCCAATTTAGGTATTCCTTTAATATGTTAAAGCTTAAACTGCATAAGAGGTATGCTACAAATTCTTAATGAACATCTAATATTTCTTTAATGTTCATCCATGCTTTCCAGTTTCTCCAGCTCTCACTTGTCTGAGTTGTATTGCACAAAGGCTGTCTGTTTAGAGGGAACCAAGAAGGTTTTAAGCTGCAGAATCAAGGAAAAAGCATAAACAGGAGAGAAGCAGAGGGAAGGTGATATTTAGAAGGGAAGTATTTTGTCTGAAAAGTACAGAAGAAATTTGTTCACATGGAGCATAGGCATAGTTTCCTAGAGGAAGATGTTAAAAGACATCATTTTGGACTTGAGCTTGGTTATAGAAGCACAGGATGGTTTGGGAAGGCAGGGACATTAAAGATCATCTCATTCCAGCCCCTTGACATCTACGTGTCTAGGGACACCTTCCACTGTCCCAGGCTGCTCCAGCCCCAGTGTCCAACCTTGGGCACTGCCAGGGGTCCAGGGGCAGCCACAGCTGCTCTGGGCACCTGTGCCAGGGCCTGCCCACCCTCACAGGGAACAATTCCTGCCCATTATCCCACCTAACTCTGCCCTCTGGCAGTGGGAAGCCATTCCCCTTGTCCTGTTCCTCCCTACTTTGTCACAAGTTCCTCTGCAGCTCTCCTGGAGTCCTTTTAGGCCCTGGGAGGGGCTTTGATGTCTCCTGAGAAACTTCTCTTGTCAGGGTGCAGTTCAGTTGGGCAGAACATGCTGATAGTTGCTTCATTTATAGTTTGTTTTGTTTCTTCCTCTCACCTTTTTTATCATGCTAGGGATGTGGCAAGGGTGGGAAAATGGGAAGTGTCACAGGCAATGATGGTGATTAGATACACACAGAATTCACGTGAGGTTTCTGTAGCCTTTGACATAAGACAGTCCAAGAGACAATTACAGTGAGACCAGAGGTAGAAGAAAGGACTACCTGGCACTTTAAAAATAGAATTGAGAAACGGGTTTGCTAAGGGAGAGGATGGGAAGGCAAGCAGAATTATGATAGCAAGGGAAAAGAGGGGGAAGCTGCTTCAAAGGAAGTAATATATAATGAAATTTGACAGAAATAAATGCAGGATGCATTCAAGAGGAAGGGAAAGTTGGTGTGAAATTAGAGAGAGCAAGGAGAGCAGCTCTGCCACGTGGAGAGGCATGTCTGTCCTCTGCAGAGGAAGAAGCAGGCATGCTGGAGAGGAAAGAAAAGGTTCAGTGTGGGCTAGAAACAAAAAAAGGTTGGGAATTGAGTGTGAAGAGGGTCTGGATGGAAGTTACACAAAGATTTATACATTTTTCATTTGTTTGTAACAGAGGATCAGAATTGTTCTGTGCAGAAAAGGAGGAGGATGGTGTTGAGCTGGAGGGATTATTCATGGAAACAGAGCTCAGGCCATCAGGGGAACCTCTGTGTTCCCAGCTAAGAGGGCTGAAATATTGGTGAAGTTTTCATGTTCCTTGGGGAACACAAGACCACATTAAACTGGGAATTGTCATGTCCAGAAAAATTCTCTCTGTACAATCAGCCTGCTGGAGGTGAGATTCAGGCAGCTATTAAAAACAGCCCTTCAATAGGAAGCTGGTATAAGACATAATAACCAGATTTCTTCATCAAATATCCAACAAGAGGGAAGCTAACTGCAATTTAGTTTATCAAGTAGAGATGCTTTTACAGGAACTTCTTGTATGTACCAATCTCAGACTGAGCAATTACATGTTTATTCAGTTCTTGTTGACAGAGGTAGGGTTTAGTCAAATAGTCACATAACTTTGACTTTTTGGAAGACAGACCTCAAGAAAAGGAGGAAAGTAATGAATAAATATATTGGACTAAAAAATCCAGAGTGTTGGTCTGAAAGAAGGTACTACTTTAAATCAAAAGTGAAAATAAGATCCAGAATTTGCATTCAGAGATGGACTCCAGAACAGCCAAAAAAATCAGCAGACTGCCCTGAGAAGCAGTAGGTATAAGAAGCAGTGGTTCCATTAGCAAAGGAACAATTTCTTACTCACTTTTTAATTAAGCAGTGCTATGTTTAGAAAATATAAGTTAAATAGCAGATTATGTCACTTCTGCCTTGTTCAGCAGATCCATGTGTGCACCTTTCACTGTTTGTCTGCAGCAATTTGTGGAAGACTTCTGCAGTCTCTGCCCAGGAAAAGTAATCATTAATTCTGTTGTCTGAAAATCTCATTGTTCCCTCCTGATCTGGAGGAGCAGTGACTCAGTCACAGTCTTTGCACTGTGGCAGTTGTGGAGCTGTCTGTCAGATATCCTCTACCACCTTTCCTCCCTGCTCCCCCTGTTGTCTTAATCTATTTAGTTTCTTCTTGCATGGCAGTCACATCAGATTATCTTTGCCTCTCTTTGCAGCTCTCTAGTTTTACTTCATCCCCCATAATATGTCATGACTGAAATTATTTGAGTGTGGGCACACAAAGTACTTAAAAAAAAAAAAGAAAAGTAAAAGGGAGCAAGAAATAAACATCCAAAGATCAACTAGAACTAGTAAAGTCAGAACAGTATGGGTCAAAATGCACTTAAAATCTGTAATGCTTCTGACTATATAGGGAGTGAAATCCTGAAAGTTTTCAAACAAATGAGTGGAAACCTTGTAGCTATTTTTTTTTTTTTTTTTTTTTTTTTTTAGGAAGGTGGAATTACTGCCAAACAGCCACGTGGGTATCTGAAAATGGACTCAGGAGTTCTGCTGGCATGTTTGTGTTTCATAGTCACCCCAATCCAGAGTTTGCAGTGTGTTTATGTCAGGCAGGATCAAGAGGCAGATTTTTTCCCCTCTTTGAGATTTATCTTGGTTTTTAGCCCCTTTTGGCTACAGACAGTGGCAGGAAGCTTGGCTGGGATAGAAAAATTTATTTCTTGTATTTGGGGTTCTTCACTATAGACATTTAACCTTTTTTTTCTTTTTAATTTTTTTATGATGCTCCTCCTTGCCAGGCAGTCTGCCCTTTTAGTAGTGCTATCCATTTGCAGTACACTTCAAATCCCTGAAAAAATCTTGGAGCCAGGGCCAAAGCTGGAACCAGAGAGGAGCTCTTCCATCAAAGGCAGTGGCTTTGCTTGCCTGGTGCCACATTTAGGACACTGATGGCACTGATGGGCTGTCTTGTGTGTACTTGTGAAATCGTGAGAATCACAGAATGGTTTGGGTTGGAAAGGACCTTAAAGCTCATCCAGTTTCACCCTTCCCAGTGCCATGGGCAGGAACACCTTCCACTATCCCAGATTGCTGCAAGCCCTCTCCAGCTCTTGGGCACTGCCAGGGATCCAAGGACAGCACCCTGTGCCAGGGCCTCCTCACCCTCATAGGCAAGAATTTCTTCTTAATATCTGATATAAACCTACTCTCTTCCCTTCTAAAGACATGAGGCTTGTTTCTGTCCTGCTACATTCAATAATTCCCCAGCTTCAGCAGTAGCAGGGAAGAACTTTACAGGATTTTAAATTTGGTATTTTCACAGCAGATTTTTTTGATGGAAGATGTTCAACTGCTCCTCTGTTCATGAGACAAATGACTGAGACACAGGTTCTGTGAGGGTCTGCATGGGCAGCTCAGAGCAGTCAGCAGACTGTTGCACCTTTGAACGTCCAGCATCCACAGAAAATCACTCAAAGGCATCCTAAAGACAAAATTGAGCAGGAATGAAGTTCATGATGAAGGCTGTAGACTAGAACTTTGGGAACTGAGCCCGAAGCAGTGGGGATCTCTGGGGAGAGACATTTGCAACTTTACTACTTTTGATCTGTTATCTCTTTCCAGTGCACAGAAATTGTCACTTCTGAGACAAGATCAGTCTCATCCTGAAGCAGGTCTTTAAAGTACATTAGGTGAAGTGTGCCTGGATGGAGCCCTTTTTATAGTGAGGTCCTGACACAGTGGAGCCTTTGATGCTTGTGTTTGTTGGTGTTAGAGCAGGCCTGGGGAGCTGGCTGGTTTTGTCCTCATGGGAGGGGGAAGGAGAGGACCCCCAGCTCCTGGGCAAGGTCTGCAGTTCTGTGTCACACCAAGCTGGGTGTCATCCTGGGCCTCAGCCAGCTGCATCCCAATCACTTGCTGGAAGGGACATGCCAGTCAATGGCTTTGCTGTGGAGCTGTCAGCTGTGGCACCCAGAGCTGCTCCCTGCCCTGAACCACTGTGAGTGTAACCACAGCGTGGCACTTCCCTCCCACACCATCCTCCAGGACATTTTCAGCAGCCCAGAGCATCAAATCCCTCTCAGCTGTCTCAGGGGACCCCTTTTAGCTCAAATGTGCCCTGCAGAAGTGCACTTGCTCAGTTAGCTCCTGCAAATGGGCATGCCAGAAATAAGCCCACCTTCTGAGACTTTATGGATGGACACTTCAGAGCAGGTTTTGTCCCTGCTCCTGCATAGTTGGCACAGAATCAATTTTTCTACCTGGGGGCCACACAGCTCTCTCAGAAATGTTCTGTTGAGCGAGCTGGGTGGAAAACCAGTGAGCAGACAATTGTTTGCTGTGCCTGGGAGCATGTGCACCTTGCAGTTGTTTCACAGCAGAACTCAGGGAAGGTGGTTTCAGGCACGATGCCCTTCACCTCTGCACCAGCAGCTGCTCATTCCTCCCTGCTGGGCTGTCAGCACCCTTGTCCCCTCACTGCAGAGCTGCCCTTCTCCTCCCTGCAGGCATTCCCCCAGCAGCTGTGTGCCAGCACCTCTCCTCCTCTGCTCCCTTGCCTCTGGCAAGCTCAGCTCCTGTTCTGCTGCCTCTGAGTGAAGGCAAGTGCAGGGCAGTGAGGGGGGTGAATAGAGGAAGGGGTTCCACTGGCCACATGCTGGTGACAGAAGCTCAATCCACATCTCTGCCATGCTTTGTCACCCAGAACAGAGAGCAGGAAGCATTTGGTGTCCCTAAGAAAGGTGCACTTCAGTCCCCCAAATCTCATTTGGATTTTTCCTAGGTTGCCACATTCCTTCATTTTTGCCTCAAGGATGTGCAGCCTCACATTTCACAGCAGACTTTACCACGTGCTTCTGGTTTTGCAGACAGCCCGTGTTGCACAGCAGAAACACTCTGTCCTTGTTATTTGCTCTCCAGATCTGAAGCTTCTTCAGCTAATTTTGTCACACATGCCGTCCTGCATATAGCCCTGCTCCTGCCTCTGCATTTTTAGCATATGGGGGGAGAAGACTGCTCATCAAACTGGTGCTGCCAAGCCCTGGAGACTGAAAGGAAAATTCCTGTGGCAAAATCTGTTAAAATGCAGAGAATTTTCTTCAAATTATGTGTGTGGGTTTCTGCCTTAAAGCTTACTTACTTCTGTCTTTTTATTTTCTCTCTGTGTGTATGTGAGTGTAGGATAAAGATTGAGGAGGAATATGCTAAGAACCTGTCCAAACTGTCTCAGAATTCCTTGGCTGCTCAGGAAGAAGGGTAAGTGTGTCTCTGTGACTTTCACAGAAGACGAATTTTAATATAAAAGGCACTTCTCCCACGCAGGTACATGTAATTTTCCCCAGCTCTCTCCTGTTGAGTAGAGGTTTATTTAGATTAGTACCCTGGGCATGTTGGGGAAGATGGAATTGCTTCAGAGTTGTTTGTTTGGGGGTTTTTTTATGTTGTTAATGAGAAGTTTTTTAGGAATTTGTGTATAAAATGTTGCCTTTCCACTCAGGTTTATATGCTGTCCTTGTTGTAACCAGGACTAGTTCCTTCCAGGATTAGCATGTATGTGTACTAAACTACTTTGAAAATGGAAGAATATATATATATATATAGATACTACTGAGGGTATGTGTGCAAGGTCAGTGCTGGTACAATCAGAGCAGCACAGACAAGAGGGAGGATAAAGAAGTCTCCTCTCATCAGGGTTCTGGCCCTTCAAGAAAGCAGCAGACTGTTTCTTATTTCCAACATTTTCACACTTGGGAAGTTATTAAGAAGACATTAGGCAGTGCAGTTCAGACTGATGTGCAGTTCTTCAGTAATAATGCAAAGGCACCACTCCTGAAGGATCAGAACTTGGTATCTCTGTCTGTTTCACCACAAACCCTCTAAGCACTGAAAGCCAAAGTTGGAAATGAAATGACTGTCCTCACCATAGCTGTGACACAGTGTGTTTCTGCCAGCACTGAAGCTGCATGAGGTGTTTTGCTCATTTTCCAGGAGGCAAGGACAGAAATTGCAAGAGAGTAACTTGGCTGTTATTTCCCTGAGCACCTACAGTGACAATGGTTTCTGTCCTTTCTCCTTAGGGGTGGATGCTCACCTGATCCTAGCAAAGCTAAACCCACTTTCTTCCACATCTTCCTTCCACCTTCTCCTACCCCACAGAGGGAATGACTGAAAAAATGGAGGAGAAGGAAACTAGGGCAGAGTAGGTGAAAAGAGAGGGAATGAGCACTCAAGCCTAAGAAATATTGAAGTAGGGAGCTTGAAAGGACATGGGGCAGAGTGCATGGAGCTGAAAGCACTGTCCAGTGCTGCTCTTCCTGGATCAGATAACAGTGAGAGCTGAGCAGTGGGAAAGGACCTCAGAGAAGGAGAAATACTGTGAGCACTTCTGTAGGTGTATCTGAGTTGTTTAGCTAATGAACAGCATATTTGAGGACTCTAGTCCTTGCAGCAGCATCAGAGGTGACTGATCATTAGTTTGAGATTGCAGATGACAGGTGATTTTTCAGGCTATCAGGAACAGTCAAATCTCATTATCCTTGAAAAGGCAGTAGGGAAGAGATAGAAGGAGCCAGCAATTGTAGATCACTCAACTTTATTTAACCTTTGCAAAGTGGTAGAATAAACCATCAGACTTTCACTTAGAGGAAAGCTAAGAGGATGAGCAATTGTATGTGCGTAGAGAACAATGCCAAGCCAACCTAAATTCCTTCAGTGATGGAGTAAGAGAGTAGGTCAAGCATCACAGCTCTTAATTTAGTATTGCTTTTTGTGATGGGAGATTCTCGTAGGCAGACAAGAGAAATGGTGCCCTAAATAAAGCCTAAAGTGGAAAAAACTAGGTAGGAAAAACCCACTGCTTACAAAAACTAAACTGCAGAAAGTAGCTGTGGAATGCAATCCCAAAGGGTTTGTCCTAAGTCAAGGGGTTTTAAAATGTTTTTGTAATGAGCAACCTATGATAGAAGAAATGATAGATTTACTGTAATCAGAGGTGTGACAGAGCTAGGAGGGTTGGCATGTGTAACTTGAAGAAAAGGTTGCAATTCAGAATTCTTGTGTTAAATTGGAGAAATTAACTGAAAAAAAGATGCATTTTAATGAGAACAAAGCAGCGGATTTTATACTTTCACAGGATGTGAAAGATACAGTTACATAACAGTTTGTGGGAGAAGGATCTGGCTATAGTGAATCACAAGCTTATTCATCAACAACTTCATGCTGTTGTCTAAAAAGGCAATCATAATGAAATATGTAGAAGAAAGAGTGTCTGATACAAAATAATCTGTTACCAGTTTAGCCCCTGGAGTTGTACTGTACTGGAGACAGTGTAGTTTTGGTTATGATGCTTTCAGGGAAATCTAGGCTGTCCTAGAGGGTCTGGAGGAGGTTGCCTCAGCTGCCCCTGCCTTGGAAATAATCTGAAAGGAAAAGACAATGGAGAAATTTTCAAGTACTGAAAAACTTCTCTGAGACTTTTCACCTGAAGTGAAAATTTGTTCTCTGAAGTAGGGTGTAAAGCAGAAGAGGCAGTGGAAAAACTGTATTGGTGGAAACTTCGTTATGGTAAGGATAAGATACTGAAGGGTCTTGCTTGTGGAGGCTCTGGCATCTCTGTAAGTGGAGATTGTCATGAACTGTGGTTTCAAAGATCTGCTGCAAACAGTGCCAACACAATTCTGCCTTGGTCACAAAGGTTGGTTGTTTTCCCAGATTTCTGTTACCCTGCTTTGCTGATCAAGATCTGGTACGAAGTGTTGTGCCAGATTTGTCTGACAGATCCCAGGAGGAGGGGTGGGGAGAGACTGATCATTGTCCTTCTCTTCCTTCAGCACACTGGGAGAAGCTTGGGCTCAGCTCAAGAAGAGTTTAGCTGATGAAGCAGAGGTTCATCTCAAATTTTCTTCTAAGGTAAATGGTTCTTTCTTTTCCAAAGATTTTTGCCCTGAGTTGGTGGCCTCTCCCTTCAGTGCATGTTAGTGGGGGAAATACACATGCATGTGGTACAAATTTAGAAGAATTAGTAAGTTGGTGAACAAACTCGCTGAAACGTACTTTTCCTCACAAAATCAGTTTATTTAGTCTACCTGATGAGTAAATTAAAACACATCTAGCCTTAATTTTTCATAAAAAAGAAGTAAAATTGATTCTAGGTGTTGTTCACTTGGACTCTGTGTTCCAGCCAGTAAATTTAACTAGTGCTTGTACGCTTTAGTTCTGCAAAGGAAGAAATGAAAAGTAGTATTTGCCTTCTCAACAAGAACCTACTCTACCTGTCTGGAAGGAAGAGAACCAGAACTCTGGCTTTTTTTGTATCATTAGCCTTTCTCAAAAGTGTGCTGGGAACATCATGTTTTTTTTGGGTCTTATCTCAAGTGATGCCCAAGGAGATTTCTTTTACAAAATATGGTATTTATCTGGGTTTTTTCCACCACATGAGACATGCTCTTGAATCCTGTTACATTCTGTTAACCTCTGTGGGTGTTCAAGTTCAATACAGTGGCAGATACCTCAGCACAACAGCCATGTTCTGGAGGAAAATTATAGCTCTGCACCATTTATAAGCAATTCAGCAGAGGTTACTCAGGCAACCAGCTGCTGCCTTGGTAACCCACTGCTCTGCCTTAAACTTCGACATCAGGGCTGTAATTAGTGAAATACTTTTTGCTCCCCATTGTCCTCCTGTATTGTTTTCCAAAAGGAAGAAATTCACCCTGGAGGGATGTGTGTGTGTAGGCAGGCCAGGTAAAGATGGGCTTTTCCATTATTCTACTTCTTAAACTCTGCACAGAAACTCCTGTAGCATCTTCTAAATCCTTCCCACTGTTTGTTTGCAAAAAACACGTGGATGTGGCATTTTAGGGCCAGGGTTTAGTGGTGGACCTGGCAGCCCTGGGTTGATGATGGGACTTGATGATCTTGAAGGTTTTTTCCAGCTTAACGATTCTGTGGTTCTGTGAAGAGCCAGGAATTACTGCCTGGCTCCTCCTCATTACTGCCATTTCTTCCTTTGTTTTCATTGCCAGCTGCAGAGTGAGGTAGAGAAACCCCTGCTGAACTTCAGAGAGAACTTCAAGAAGGACATGAAGAAGTGTGACCACCACATCGCGGACCTGCGGAAGCACCTGGCCAGCCGCTACTCGGCCGTGGAGAAGGTGGGAGCAGGCACAGCCTGGGGGCTGCTGACACTGCTGGGTTCAGCATGCCCCAGGAAGAGTTTCTGTTCTCTCCCAAAGGACCACAGCTGGTCCTGCTGAGGGCTTTCACTGTTAGCTGTGCTTTGCCCGGCCCCAGCCATAGTTTGGATATGGGAAGTGAGTGGCAGACATCTTACTGCTGAAATGGGTTTTTGGTTCGTCCTCCCCTTCCCAAATTGGGGCAATAAATCTCTATTTTATTTGATGCAAATATTCCTTATTTGTATGCATCTATTGCCATCAAAATTTAGAACACCTTGCCTTAGAATGGCAGCAGGGTCAGGCCAGATGCTCACCTGGCTCAGTGATGGCCAAGGAGGGCAGCTAGACCCTGGTCTGCAAATCACAAACCCTTCACAAGAAACATCCTCACTGAAAAAATCCAAACAGCAGCAGCACCCAGGAATGGGCTGATGTAACAGGAACCAGGAGGTAGCTGTGGTTGTGGTGCAGGCAGTTAGACCCACAGAATAGGATCTCCCAGCAGCAGCTGGCAGAAATGGGGATGTTTGTGCCTCAGCTGCCAAGCTGTATCCTCGGGTGGTTTGCTTTTGGGTGTAAATTGGAAAGGAAAATACCATTCCCAGTCATCCCCCAAGCTGTTTGTGCTTTCATTAAAGCTCAGCAGGAGTTCCCCCAGGGATGGAATTGTTGCAGGATACACAAGGTCATTAGGCTGAGTGTGTGCAAGGAAGGCATTTTTCTGCAAAGCACAAAGTTCTTCACACTCCTCTCTGGAAAGCAACTCAGTAGCGATATTGGGAAGAGTGAATTAGGAATAACCTTGGGAAGAAGGAATGAGAACAGGGAAAGCTGAGACTGCAGTGCCTGTGGGGCACTCAGCCCCTCAGGGATTGCTCCCTTGCAGCTCCCTCGAGACCTGCAGGACTGCATATGGAAAAAATTCCAGGAATGCATCTACAGAGCTGAAACATTTAGGCTGGTCTGACTGTAGAAAACTTCAAGGTGCTGAGAAAATACAGCCATGCCAATTTAATTTGAAACACTAGTACAGTATAAAAAACAAACGTGGCATGTTTTATAACAAATCCATGCAAAACAAATTATTTTTATGTATTTATCAGCCTGCATGTAGCAATGTTTGTTAAGGTAGTTTACTAACTTACCTGTATAATATATATTTGTACTGATAAATCAGGTTTTAACAGCTTGAAGAACTCCTAAGTAAAGTAGTTCAAGTCATCAGTTGTACCAGACCTCAGTTCTTGATTTCTACTCTTGGCACGAACCTGAATAAGATTTTCTGAATTAAGTTCCTGTTGTTAGTTTGTGATAGGTGTATGAATCCCTGTTAGTGTCCAGTTTCATGCAAAGCTGCTGAGAAACACTGGTGTGAAGGAGTCCTGGATGGCTGCAAGCAGCTGCCAGTTGTTCTTCTCTGTAACTGCTGACTCTTCTTTAATTACTCCAAGGCCCGAAAAGCCTTGACAGAGAGGCAGAAGGATCTGGAAATGAAAACACAGCAGCTAGAGGTGAAACTCAGCAACAAGACAGAAGAGGAAATCAAGAAGGCCAGACGGAAGTCCACCCAGGCAGGTGGGTACCAGGTGGAATGCACCTGCCTGTCTGTCCACGTGGTTCTTGTTTTTTAATGTTGTAGCCTCAAAGTCAAAGTGAACCATGCTGCAAATCTGTGTGATGGTAAATCCTCAGAAGAAACAAGCCTAGTTTTTCCAACTCAGATGTCACAAATTATTGGTGACTGTTGAGGTGAGAACAACAAAAGTAGGGCGAGTTATCTTTCTGTTTCATGAAAGTGTTCTTGGATTACTGAATGTTTGTGGAACTTCCAAAGTCAGATTCAGAGAAGCTTAGCTGAGGGTGTTTCTTCCATAAATCATAGTTCCTTCCTTGGTTCTTCCCTGTATCACACTCACCCACAGCTTTGTGGGTGCCTATTGCACTTACTATTACTGTCTTTTTCCTTGAAAGTGATTTTTTTGTTTCTTTTCCACTGCTACTCTGTGACTAAAATAATTTCTCTTCTAAGAATACTGAGGACATAGTAGTGTGTGCTGTATTGCATTGAGGATACAGCCACTTGCTGTGACCTGTGCATATTTGTATGAGGCTGCAAATCAGCATCCCTTCATCCAACACTGGGGCCTGATGCCTCACTCCTCTTGGAGACAGAGACCTCATAGACTGCAGTCTCACCTACAGAGTGCTGCCCTGCAGTTCCATAACTCACCACTGCTGATTTCACATTTTAATGACTTCATTTTTCAAATAGAACTTTCCCTCTATGGCTTTTTTTTTTTTTAACTGCAGTAACTTGCCTTTTTATATTTCTGGACATTTTTAAAAATACTCTTAATGCTTATATTTTTCTTTCAAAACTTTGTCTTTGCCCCCTATTCATTCTCACCCCAATCACCTGCTTTTTGCCATACATCAAGTGCATGCATTTAGTTGAAATATTGGTCTCTGTAACAAATACGATGTAGCAGAACTCTTCTGAGCTCCACCAGGGTTCATCTTCAAATCCTTGGGGTCTACAAAACCTGACCTACACTTTCCTTCTAAGCCCTGGCTAGAAAAGACTGATGTGTTGCTATCTTGACTCAGGGGATGACCTGATGCGCTGTGTGGATCTTTACAATCAAGCCCAGTCCAAGTGGTTTGAGGAGATGGTGACCACCACTCTGGTATGTAACATCCTAAACTGCCCTTCCAGAATTGTCATAGCCTACAGTATTCATCATTCACAGCTAGTTCAGTGCAAAGCAGGGGGGAAAATTGGGTGATAAATCTCACATTGTGTTTCCCATTCTCAGTCCTAAGAAAAACTCATCGTTAGGGAAAAGAAGAAATAATTGTTTCTTTGCAGAAGGCATTAAACCAGTTCAGGCCTGCCTAGGGGCCAGAACACTTGAATTGTCCTTAGGAAGGATGAAGTAATGCACAAGAAAAACACAGAAAAACACACGATAAATCACCAAATCCATTTATACATCAATGAATTTTTCTATTCCACTATTTCACAATTTTCTTTGAAGTCTCCCCAGAGCCATCTCTTCTGCAGACTTACCAGCCCCAGCTGTCTCAGCCTGGCTTGCTGCAAGCTGCCTTGGAGCATCCCTGTGGCCTCCTCTGGGCTTAATCCAGAAGCTGCACATCCTTCTTGTGCTGCCAACCCCAGAACTGGCTGCAGTGCTCCAGGTGGGATCTCACCAGAGCCTCCCCCAGGCTTCAGCCCCCAGAGCCTTTGCTGTCTTAGTGGCACTGCTTTGGACACTCTTAACAGCTTAATGTCTTTTTTTATATTGTGGTGCCCAAAACTACATCAGTGCATCAGTGTATTCAGTCCAGAAGGACTAAATGCAGATTTGGGGTATCCTATCAAATCCAGAAGAAGAGGGAGGCAGAAAATATCAGGAGGAAAGCAAGCAATCACCTGCCTTTCCAGCTAAAGTGGTGCTGAGTTCTGCTTACTGCCAGCTGAGCAGGGTGGAAACTTGTCCTGGCTCATCATCTGGTGAACTGTGCTCTGACAGGTATTTGGTTGGAATGGGGGGTGGTCTGAGCCATCCACCCCAATGTGTTTTCTGCTGCCCCAGAGAATCACTGTCATTTCTGTAGCTGGCAGTAAAGCATACAAAACTTCTTGCAGGAAACAGATTCCCTCTTGCTCGCAGCATCTCAGAAGGCAGTGGCTCCACTCTCTGCCTTGGTTGTCTCGGTTTTGGAACCTTTTGGAAAGGTGTGACCTTCTTTTCTGTTGCTAGGCTCAGGCTGAGATGACTGCTGTTGCTTGCTGTTTCTTATTCTTTGCAGAGCAGAGGAATGTGCAACCACAGAGCCCAGCTCCAAAGCATGACCCTGGGGCAGTATATCACCTGCTGGCAGCCTTTTGTGTATCATCCTTTCTCTGGGCCTCCAAGCTCAGGTTCCAGTAAAAATATGGACTTGTTTTTCTTCATGTCCAGGAGCTTGAGAGACTAGAAGTTGAAAGGGTGGAGATGATTCGGCAGCATCTGTGCCAGTACACACAGCTGCGGCACGAGACAGACATGTTCAACCAAAGTGTAAGTGTGCTTTTGTTTGGTCTCTGTGGTCTTCACTGCCTTCCAGATGAGCAGAATGGTCCCTCCTGGCCTGGTCAGACTGGCAGTTGTCAGAGGATGTGGGAGAAGTGTCTGCAGGCAGCTTAGTCTGCAGCAGTGCTGTGGTGCCTCCCTGCAGTCCTGCTCCTCCAGGACTCTGATCACATTTCATACTCCTGGATCACAGCTCTTTCCTGGGGGAGACTCAGCCAACTGAAGTACATTTGGCCAGCATGAGCCATTATTAGCTCTCCCAGCATGAAGCACTACTCCTTGAGGTCTTCTGTTTGTGCAGGGAAGATGCTGAATTGTTTCACTGTTGGAAAAGCATATATATATATGTATTTTTTCCTTACTAAAAGCTGGCCATTTATCAAATACTAAAATACAAGGGATGCATGCTGACTCAGTACAGTTGTGTTTGGTGTAAGGTGAAGATTGCAGAACAGGAGTCAGAGGCTGCCTGGCTGCTGCCTGGCACAGGAAACCTGTCTCTGCTTCTTCATGTTAAGTCTCCCTCTTCTCTGCTTACCACAAGGCTGCACATTCAGACCTGTCTCGTCCATCCAGTCTCATGTAGGTGCAGCTCTCACTTGTCTGCAGACACAGTGTAGGCATGCCCACAGCTGCTCTGCATGTCAGAGCAATGACTCTGCCTGAAGTGTGCCCTTGACATTTGGATTCTTGTTTTCTTTGTTTCAGACAGTAGAACTTGTGGATCAGTTGCTTCGGAAAGTGGATCCTGCCAAAGACAGGGAACTGTGGGTAAAAGAACACAAAACTGGAGATATCCGACCTGTGGACATGGAAATATAGACTGATCTATAGTTGGATGTGATGATCCACTGAATTAAGCAGGCTAACGTTTGTTTCTAAGGGTCAGAAGAGCATAGGGAAGAGGTTGTTTCACTACCAGACAGACACCTTGTAATTTATGCCTGTATGGGCTATCTCTGTTCCATTTAGTCATTACAATGGTCCTCGTTGTGCTAAGCCTTAAGCACCAGACATTCCAGGGTGAAAAAAACAGATGTGTGCTTCCCACCAGAGGTTCCCAATTGCACGCAGCTTCCAGGAGAAATCTGCTTCCTGGCACAGAAAGTGCTCTGTTCTTCAGTGACTTTGTGCTCCACCCCTTGCATGACTATCTCTATAGGGTATGTTAGAACAGCCACGCAGAGAGCCTCTGGCCAGCAAGGAGATAACTGAGTAGGAGGCAAGGAAGTCCTGATCATGAATCCCAGGTCTATCACTGACTGCTCTCATGGCCATAGGCAAGTCAATTAACTTTCCTGGCTCCCCCATTTATAAAATCTGTGTATCTTGCAGCAATGTTGTGTGAATACATTGCTTTCATATAACACTGCTTTCACCATGGCAGTGAAGTGATGGCCCTTCTCCCAAAATCTCTGGAGAAGATTCCTGTTCTTCCTGTTTTATACTCCCTCTCAGGGATACATAAACCCATTTTCATGATTTCTGTTGTCAGCCAGTTGATAAGTTTGAAAGTGTTACCATCACAATTTTTTATCAGGAAAGACTTGGTTGTACTATACCTACCTCATTCGCTGTCAGAGTGCCCTCAATGACAGAAGGAGGTCATATTCCAAGGAATAAATGAGATGTTCAAAATCCTTCCTGCTTATGCAAGGTGTTTTTCCACAGAATCTCCTTAAAGACAGTCCTCTAATAGTTTACTTGGGATTCAGGTTTAAATTTCCTTTGTTGGTTTCTTCAGGTGACTATCACAGGCTTTAGGTATTTTTAATTACCGGGTTTGTCCCACTGAATTTTGGCTTTTATCTTTTTGGAGCCTGATTTTCAAAGGTGCCATGAATATGTGATGCTAGATTGCATTCAGTGTAGATGTAGGTGCCCAGCACTTCTGTACCATCAGAGTCTTAACCTGAGTTTTTTTGTGTTACCCTTACTGCAAACCACCAAAAATGCAACGCTGCTCTTAGCAAATAGTGTTATATAGTTTGGAGACTGGTTTTGAAAAGGTATTTATTTTCTTCTGCTGTTTTTTCTGATTGAGTATTCAGTGTTGCTGTTAATATATTTTTTCAGCATTCCATACAATGCAAAGATTCTTCAGATTCTTACTTTAGATCCAGGAGAAATCTTGATTCTCACCACTGTGGCCTTTACTCAGTGTTTACTGTGGTCTTAGCTACAATATCCCAAACCATACTATTTCATTTGATCCACAGTTTTGCTCCATTTTATCTCACTCTTACTGTCTTTTTCTCCCCAGCCCCAGAACTGCATCCTTCTTTTGTTCTACTGCTATTCCAGGTTTTTGTTCACCATCTTCCAAATGCTGTGATTAGATCATTGGGAATCAATATTCCTCTTTACAAATACAAACTGAGACACAGAAAAGTCTTACCTGAAGCATGTTTATGACATTGCTGCAGTGGTTATTTTTTTGGTTTATTATTTCAAACCAAATTCTCTTGCATTTTTCTATTTCTCCCTTTTTTTCAACCATCTCTTTACTAGTGCAGGTTCATTCCTGTCTTGCAAATGCCTTCACAACCCACTCCTCTGCTGCTTCATTAACCTTTATAAACCTTTAGCATCCTTTGCATGTTGGCAGTTGTGGTGTCATGACTGCTGCATGCCCAGGACACTGCTCCTGGTGTGGCACTTCTCCTGCACACTTGGGAATTTGGATTACAGTTTTATTCGTGGTGTTGGAAGAGCACCCTGTGCTGTGAGTCTCACCTAAGTTCCTGCACAGACCATTGCAACACCAGTTGAAGTGTTTGGTTTGCCTGAGTGTCCTTGAGCTTAGTGAGAGCCTCCCTGGAATCCTCTTCTCCTTCCCTTCTTCCCTCAAGCAGGTCAATTAATGATCTCTCCTTTCCCTTTTCTACTGATTCACTCTCTGTCTTACTATTTTTTGGCCATATCAGTGTATACTTCTCCTAATTCTTACCTTGCACTTCAGAGGACAAGCACTTTTTTATTTTTTAAGCCACAACTGCAGGTTGAACTTTCAAAGCTTCAGTGGCCAAAATAATGTGAATAAATGAAAGCTGCATTTCAGATTGGCCCCTCTTCTAGGCTGACTTGTAAATTGAAATGAGCAATCTTGAAAATGCCTCAGCACATTCTTGTTTTGATTGCAAAACAAAGCTAGTTGTGCACTTTATACAGTATTCTCCTTAATAAATACCTAAAATAATCTATTAGCAATTACACTTTATTTTTCCTCTTGCTTTAAAGATGTTTGTTACTTTACATATTTTGGACAGGATATACTGTCCATTAGCACAGGTTTCTCTGGGGACTGTAATGTGTTTTGGTTCCTCTGCTAAGGTGTATTTATGCTGCTCTAAATTCTTAGTTGGGGTTTTTTTGTTGTTGTTTTTGTTTGTTTGGGGTTTTTGGGGGTTTTTTTTTTACTTTTGGTTTTATTTCCAGACAGTTTTCTTGCTTCTAGTTCTTGGTCCATTTGAAATTTTCAGGGATGTGAGTTGCCCAGAACAGTGATAATCTTGGTGGAGTCTGTATCTCTTTTTCACTTCAGTAACCAGAGGAGAGCACAGGCACCTGGCTGTTGATCTTTCCCAGGCCCAGGAGACTCTTGAGTTCTGCTCCATGACAGGTGAGATGCTTCATCCACAGCATTTCCATCTGTATTCAATGCAGGTTTTGCTGTAAACAGTTTTCAGCATATCTCTTTCAAAAGGTGGTATTCCTTCTTGATATGATGCTGCAGATGAGTGTTACCTGGCTCATCCCCTTCTCTGACTGATGGATTTTGGATGGTGTGATGCCTTACAAGTCAGGGCATGCTGGAGTTCCCTTGTTTCTAGCAAGCAGCATCCTCCAAGAGGGTAGTGGCACTTTTAAAGGAGAGCATGGGTTCCTGCTCTCACAGGTAACTTTGGGAGTTTCAGCATTGTTCTGTTTGCCTTCCACTGAGTCTCAAAAATGCAGTGGAACCCTGCCTGTCTTCATGCTCATCCTAAAGAGCTGCTTCTCCAGGACAAGATCAAACTTGGTGTTTTTATTAAGACACTAGCATGTGTGGGTGCTGCCTGATGCTGCTGCAGTGTAACTGACTCATGGAATACCAAAATAAATCTCTTACCTCCAGTACTGAGCTTAGGCATCACCTCAGTTCATCTGGCAGCTCACATGCCTGGTGTGAGTTTTTGCTGGTTTAGTCACTGTGGGGATCAGATTGGCAGGGTTATCTCACATCTCTGTGTGCTCTGAGGTCACAGAGCAGGTCACTTCTCAATTAATTTGCTTTCACTGGCAGAGGTAGAACAAAGGGCAATTTTGCTCTGGTCCTTAGCAGGTAGCTCTGCTTGCCCAGATGTGTTAAGCCAGCCAGTGTTTTGGGAGTGCTGCCACACCTGTGAGCTCCCTCTTGGTCTGAGAGATGCTGTCACACACTTGTCCTGTGCTGGAGGGCTCTCTGGAGATCTCCATTTCAGCCAGAGCCTTTTGGCCCTTCTCTTAGCAAAAGGGCTTCCTGAATTCCCTGGCTTCAGGTCTGCTGGGTGTCCTGACACCCAACAGTGCCAGAGCTGGTGAGGTGCTGGCCAGCTGTACCTTCAGCTGCCACACAGAATGAGAACTTTTTATTCATCATCCAGACCTTCCTGCCTGTGTCTTCAAAGCACAGTTGAAAATCTTTCTCTCTGAGTAATTCTTTCAGCTTATTTCCTACCAGAACTCATTCTGGATCCAGTGCTGTTGACTGTTAATGAGCTGAAAGCATTGAATCCTTTACCACATGGGCCAAATGCACTCTTCTCCCCTTAGCAGCAAGATTCCAGTTTCTTTCTTGGAGCAATATCCCCAAAATTCTCAGTTTGCCAACCTGCTCCAGATTCATGTCATTTCAGTCATGTGTGATTCCAGTCATGTGTGTAACTCACACTTGTTCATCACTTCTGTGGGTTGGACATCTTTTGAGACTTTGGTTGCTCCCTTATAGGGATGTTAGTTCATTATTGGACACTGGAATTGTAGAAGATAGCTTTAATTTTTTTTTTTAATTTTCAAATAGTGAAAATCATACAAAAATCCCTGTTATGTTTCTAGACTCCCTTTCCCCCTGTGCAGCCCCTTCTGAGCTGCTGGGAGCAGCTGTGCTCCCTTTATTGCACAGGTAAACACTGAAATCACACTTCCTTGAGTGCCTGGCAGGCAGCATACAAACTTGTGCACTGCTTCTTTTTCCCTTTATGCAGCTTTTTTTTTTTCTTTCCTTGGGTTGGATTTTTTTTTTCCCCTGACAGGAATTTTCTGTGAGGCATTCACAGCAAACTTCCATATGCTTCTAGTCATAGTTTCTCGGGCTTTGTTAGAACTTTCAGAATTGTCCCTGTTTTTAGTGTCATTATTTAAATACTGGCTGCAAGTTCTTGTTATATAGAAATGAGCATTCTTCACCTCTTCTTTGGAAGTGCTTAGCATTAAGAGATTTCTTGGAATACAACAGGGAGCTAAGACTCTTTGAAAATCAGGCTAACAAACAGAAATGCACAAACTTCTTTTTTCACCACTTGTACTCCAGTACATGGATAAAGTAAATATTAAGAAATGAGAAATAATTAACGTGTAGTTGCTCTCTGTGCAGCTCCCAGGAGCTCCAGTAGTGTTGTTGTGTGGGGCTGCACTAACAACACACCTCTGGAGTGTGGACCCATGGGTCACCTACTGTAAAAAACTCAAAATCCATAATTCAGTGACAAAGTGGCTCTGCCCATCCATTTCTTCAGTCACACACAGGGAGAGAAAGGGCACTGCTTACCCAGGTGGGTCCTTCACTACCAAGCACCTTAAGAAATCCAGACAAGCACTTTGAAGGTCCCCCTGGAATGAGTAGATGTGACTTCTTGATGTGATTATTTGGTGTTTCCCTCTGAACTGAAAACAGATTGACTGTTTCACAGTATCTTGTGTGCTCTTGTCCACTGGTGCAGCCTGCTGTGTCTGTTCCCAGAGATGGCAGCAGACTCCAGTGCCCTGAGGGCAGTCCTGGTCACCCTGACATCCCTCTCAGTTGGCAATTGCATCTTCAAAAGGCAGTGTCAAAAAGGCAGTGTTCAAAATAATGAGCTTTTCAGTTCACAGACCTCTGGAAAGCCTGCAGGCTTTCTGCTACCCAGTGTGTGTTGAAATAGGAGAGTGGCATGGCAGAGGTTGCTGAAGCATTGGCTCTGAGGAGTTCCTGCTGTGTGGAAGTTCCTGCTGTGTTCCTGCCATCCTCACAGGGGTGGGGAACAGCCCACAGGTGTCCTGTGTGCACCAGAGGAGCCTGCTGGTCACATCTGTCTCAACCAGGTGGGCAAGAGTCACAGATAAATTCAGATTAAAGCAGACACAGGGCAGGAAGATGTTACCTCAGTGGCATCTCTCTCAGACCTGGTGGGTGTTGGGTGATGATGAGTAAGGGGCCCAGCATTGTCCCAGTCCTGCTCAGCACTTGGGAATCAGTGCTGAGATGTGTCTGTTCTTGCTGCAGAGCTGTCCAGCTGCCCCTGGCTGTGTTGGACCAGCAGGTGCCAGTGCTGCCCTGGGGATGGAGAGCAGGGTCTGCCCCTGGCCCAGGTCAGCTGTGCTGAGCCTGCAGCACACTGCCCTGCTCCAGCACCGTGGCAATGAAGTCTTTCCTGGCAGCAAATCCCTGTCTTTTCCTGAGAAGCACTGTTGTAAAATAACACCCATTGCTTTGTCTTACAGTAGATTTTATTCATATGAGTGGTGCATCTTTCAACTCTTTATTTTTCCCTCTCTGTTGTTACTGTAGCCAGCCCTTCATCAGTGAAGTACAACACTTTGCAGGACCTTTAATTTTGAAATTTCATAGAACATATCTGTTAGTTCAATGTGCTGACCAAACTTCCTGCTTTGGGGTGTTTTCTGAGAGTTTTAAGAGCTTTTTTGAGAGGTTATTTTGGGTTTTATTTTGGAATTTCTTAATCAGCCACCAGGTTTGGAAGTGTAATAACTTCTTTTTGTGAAAGCCACAGTTTCTTTTTTCTTCCTGGACGTTTTTTCTGAAGGGACCAACACATAGCACAATTCAACTTAAATTTCTAACCCCATGCATTCCTCAAGGCAGAAACCTTTTGTGCCTAATGATGCATCTGAGTCTAAGAACTGTACGTGGATAAAATCTTTCATAGACCAATAAAAAAAAAAAAGTCTTAGATTAACCACATAATAATCACAGGAAAAAAACCAACACGTATAGATTTGAGACATTCAAGTTTAATTCCCTCAACTTACATTAAGTTGAATTATTTCAGGTGTGTCATAAAAGACAAACTCAGTGGATATTCAGAACAAAAGCTTTCCAGCTGCTCTATCCAGGTTCAGTGAGTGGACAGGACTATAATTTTGAATATATGCAGTCTTTTAGGGCTACTGATTTAACAAGTAACTGAGTAATGGCTTGTACCACAACCCTATTAAAATTCTGCTAATAGACCCCCTTGAAGTGCCTCTTTGAATAGTATCTGCTACAAGCATGGGAAAAATACACAGATTGCCCCTACAAATTGCCAAATCTCAGGAGCAGCCACTGTGCACAGATCTGTGCAGGATTCTCAGCCCCTTCCTTGCTCTGAACTGTGATTCCTTTTAGGACACCCACATCTCCAGGGGACCTGCCTCTGGCTCTGATGATTTGCTGTCCAGTTCAGGCATCCTAAGTTCTCAATGCTGAAAATAGAATAGAAAAAATTAGACTTAAAAGCAACTGCATTGAAGCTAAGCTTTGGACCCATCCTTGGTCTCAGTAGAATAAGCAGGGAATTCTGCATAAAGAGATTATGCAGTGATGATTTTGCATAAAAGAGTTGTTACACTTTATTGCATAAAATTAATAAATAATAATGATAGTAATAATAATAATAAAGGTCCACAGCCTATTTTTTACAGCAGTTGCAGAGAAGAAATGTTCTGGTCCTGGAACTCAAAAGCTGAATGTGATTTCAGGGATCTCACATCTGCTAACATAATAATCAAAGTCATGTTAATCCCAGATTTTGGGAATGGTTGACCTGAAATCCCTTGTCCCTTTGGAGTTTTTTGATGAAATGGCTGAGATTATCAGAATAGCCTAAGGAATTTGGGTGTCCATACTCTTTTAGGTCAAAAACACTCTTTAGGGACAGCAGCCTCTGTCCATTATGAAACCAGCAGGTACTAGTGTTGGGCAAAAATACTTTCTTCTCCTTAGATGATTTCCTTGTTTTCTGCAACACAAGACAATGTGAGAATTCCACTGGGCAGTTCTGCAGACACTGCAGCAGCAGGGATTCACAGGCAGGCCAGGTTACCAGTCATACACTAATCCAGAGTTTTCTATCAAAATAAATTTGCTTATTTGGTCCTTTTTGTGTAAGTTTTCCTAAATACTTCTAAATTTCTAGGAAAGTTGTCTTTTGCCAGTACTAATGACTTGTTTTTAAAGATGCTTAACCAAATTTTTATAACTTCCTGTGAATTTTGGCTGACTAGACCCCTTAAATAGTTTATTGATCATACAGCCTCTGTCTGGGTTACTAGTAAATCTTGGATCATTGTGGAAATTATAGGATGGCTTTTGTTCCCTAAGGATAGATGAAGGAATCACTTACTGAACTTAAGTTGAATGAAGAAAAGATTTAAGGGGCAGATCTTCAGCTTGGGTAAACTGGCAGGGTTCAGTGGAAGCTACTTGATGTCAGCTGTGGATCTTGTCCTTCAGTGTTGAAGGCATTTCCTACATGTAATTTTTCTGTCTTACTGTAAAACAATTTCATATGGTTAAACTGTATTTTCCTATATTGTTCTGCAAGTTTATATACACCATAGTGCTCATCTCATCTCCTGTAAAATAAACTGTACAGAGACACATTGAGCATGGAATTGTCTTTACCCAGTTGCTTTTTCTTCTCCCACAGCCCCACACCTTGTGAGTGCAGTTTGATCCAAGACATCCTGTGGGGTTCCACATGCACATGGACTTTGTTGATGTTAGCTTAATGCAGCTTGAATTTGCAGCCACATCACTGGGTTGTAATCTTCTTGTGGTTACCCTTTTCAGATCTTCACATGATGTTCAGACACGTATGGTTCCGACCGTTTTTATTTTCAATTTTTTGTTTTCCTGGAAATCAATTTAAGAAACACATGTGGTTAAGTGGTTCTTGAGCAAACAAGCTGACCATGAGCAGCCTGAGAGCAGCTGCCATGGAATGGATGTTTTCATGTTTTAAGTGATCTGGAGCTCTTCCCCACCCAGTCAGTCCTTTACTTTCAAGCTTCACGTGCAGCTTGAAGCTCAGTTGGAAACACTGCTGTAAAACCTTGTTAATGAATTTTCTCCTTTCAGTATTTGAGTTAACATGCATGGTGACAGGTTTTCTGACCAAAATCCTGCCTAACCCAACACCTGCCTGTGGAATGGGGCTCAGAGCACCCAGGGTCACAGTTCTGCAGAACCCAAGCCCTCCTTCCTGCAGGGTGTTATTCTTGGAGGCAGCACATCCATACATCTCATAAACCTCTGTGGAAATGCTTTCTAAGAATTTTTCTGGTTTTGAACTCATATGAGAATTGATTTCTGCAACCCCCTGTACCCTGTGCTTGTCCATGGAGGTGGGAAGTGGTGGCAGATCTGTGCACAGTCTTCATGGAAAGAAGACTCTGAAGGTTAAACATTGAAAACATTCCAGGTGGAAGCTGTTTTCCCAGCACTGTCTTTGCACCTTGTCCAAAGTTGCCTAAATCTGTTAAAAAAATCTCAGAACCCTGTTTCAGATTCTGATGCATGGTTTAGAGCAGCTGGTGAATCCCCTCCACGTGCTGTGGTACATTTAGCCCCAGCCTGACAGCAAAAGGACTTCCTTGTAGAGGACTTTGACACAACCTTGAAACCCAAGTTGGGCAGATACTGAACAAGCCTTTTGCTGTGCTGGTGTGGTGCCAGTGCCCAGAAAAACATCACAGTGAGAGGAGCAGAGCAGATGCTGGCAGTGGCAGGGTGACAGCCTTGCAGTCTGCAACATTTAGAGGTCATGAGATTTAACACCATTCTGCACAGGAATGTCTGTGCTGGGCTTCTGCAGCCATAACAATTAAGAAACCAGCTTGGATTGCACAATGTAATTAAGCCTTTGACTTCTGAGGCCCATCCAAGGGGAGAAGCAGGAGATAACTGCACCTACAACATACCTTAGACATCTACAGAGGTCTCAGCCTGAACATAAAGCAGCACTCCTGGACCCATGGGCCAGCCCTAAGGCAGGTAAGTCCTGTTGGTGCTCCTGGGGCCCTGACAATGATCTCTTGGAGCTGTCTTCATCTGTGTTGGCCACTGGACACACAGAGACAACTCTGCCTTGCAGGGCTTAGGATGGACAGGCAGACAGCCTGCAGAAAGTCACAGGTGTTTGTGATGATTTGCAGTCTTCATGGAAGGATTCACATAAGGCCATTGAAATAGGAGGAGACATGGCTACTGCTGTCAGTCAACTGAAAAAGTTAAACTTACTCTGCAAGGTGGATGGGCTAAAAGAATTTTTAAACCTTCAGAAGCCAATGTGACCTGTGTTCTGCATGAACCCCTTAGAAGTAAAGCTATGTGCAAAGTAAAGTAAAGCTATGTGCAAAGTTAAAGCAGTTGGTTTAACTCACATCTTGTAATCTTCCCTGGTTTGCTGCCCTACCACCACTTCTGTCCTGTGGTTTCAGTGAGCCCAGTGGCAGTTTCTGAACTGATGGTCAGATGGCCCAGGGAACTCTCTTTGCACAGCTTACTTTGAACTAACCTCACACACAAGGAAGTTTCAGCAGTCATGATCCTCTAACGTAACCTGAACCACAGAAATACTCATGTCATATTTCTCCCTTGGAGAAGTTACTGTCTCAGTCCTTATACAGATGAAAAAAAATTACAAACATGCACTGGTGAAGTATTTATTGTAGGGACAAACAGTCCAGCCTCAGTGGTCTGTGCTGCAGGCTGTTTGCACTGCTGTTTTCACAAGTCCCTGAAAGCAGAGGATGAAAACCTTCAGCTCAGATTTGATTCTGACTTCCTGTTTTATCAAGTAGAAAACCAAACACTCAAGTCTCCCAGAGCTACAGCAGAAGTTACCATCTTTTTATTTACAGAGCTATGATTTTTTTCTTTTTTTATTTTTTTTTTCAGACTTAGCAAATGTTTTAAGACACTGTCATTTGTCTCTGGTTCATTGCTCAGAGACTGGGACTGGTTTTTTATATCAGCTGCATGGATGTTTTTAAGCTGAGTTCTACAGTCAGCTCTGCTCTCAGGCTCCAGGGGCTCTTCCCACTGCCCTTCCACTTTGTGCAAGTCTGTGTAAAAGGGACAAAGACTGGGTGGCACTGTGATGGAATGTGGAAATGTGGGGGTTAAGTGCAGACACCCTCCTTGCCCTGCTCCCAGTTCTCAGGGATCTTTCACGTTGGCTCACATTCTCATGAGAATGCCTGCAAGCTGTGTGCAGTTGTGTCAGAGCACAGTTAACAGCCTGCCTGCTGTGCTGCTTGCTGATACCACAGGCAGATGTGTGTTCAATGCCTTTTTGACCTCTGCTGCTTTGTGCTTTTCCTCTTTTGCTGAAACAAATTCATTTCTTACCTCCCAAATCTCTGAAAAGTAAATCTCTGGATTAGGCCAAAGGTCCATACAGCCAAGTTTCCTGGCATGACAGTGACGAGCAAGCACCAGTTTCATAGGGAAGGGTGAGAGAAGAAAGTTTTGCATGAATTACATGGAATACATTGTGATTCAACCCTAGATGACACTTTGATCCTCTGCTCAGGGACTCCTCCCCAGCAGTGTCAGTGTTGGAGTTAAACAGCACTTGATAGATTTTTTGCCTCCCTACAGATAGATGGACAGTTTAATCAGTGATTGATAATTGATCACCTGTGATACCTTTCTCAGACAAAGTCCAATAAATCCACCCCTTTCCTTCCCTGAAAGGCAAAGGAGAAAAGGAAAATACTGAGGAATTCATCCTAGTGCCCTTTTGGTGGTTTTGGTCCTTTCCTTAGTTCTAGGTGATGTTTTGTATCCTCTTTGCTAAGCCAATGTGATGCACAAGGAAAGAGCCTTCGAGCCTTTGAGGGCTGGGCATGTGGCAGCTGAACTTTAATTTCCTGGAGCTAATTGCAATGATGAAGCTCACAAGCAGCTGCTTCTCATTTGTAGGTGTGTGTGGCTTCAGGAATGACTGCAGAGATATCTAAACAGGAGATGACATTTAGCATAGCAGAGAGTTTGTGAGACTTGAAATGGCAGGTGGAAAAAAAGTAGTTAAAAGTCCACAAGGGTGGTTGCTATGGAAGCTGGGAGAGATAATGCCAGCAAAATAACATCATGAAGAATTTTACAGATCACAGAATTTTCCTTAATGAGAGCTCAGACTCATGGGAAAAGGGAAGAAAATTCCAGAATCAAGTGAAAAGAAGTGAAAGTAAGGACCAGTGTTACCGATTCCAAAACATGACTGACAGAGCTTTCCAGAATGGAATGTTTGTGCTTTACTGTTTGAGCCTTTGAGGCACAGACTCTGGCATGTAGAAGCAATATATTTAACAAAGAATGTAAGTGCACATGAATAATTGGCATACAGTTGACATTTCTGGCTGTAGGAGGAGCCACTGTGTCTGGAAGGTTGTGCTTTAGGTGTAGTAAAATATAAAAGATTAATAGCCTGTCTCACAACAGATTACTGAGATGGAATAAACCTTATTTATACATATCAGACCAGTTATCACACCACATCTAATGGCAAAGCTCTTCTGAGCCCCACAGGCTATTCTGGGCTTGGAATGCAATTTTTGTTTTCTTTTTTTTTTTTGGTCATGTAAAAAAGCAAAATCCTGGGCAAAGACAACTCCAAAGCTGTGGCAGTCAGGGTTGGGTGTGGGTTGTCTCTGATGTCCTGAGGATTAACAGACCACCTTGTCTTACTGAATGAATTGACTCAGCAGAGTCCAGACTCCCAGAACTGGGGGGAGCCTTTATCTCCCTCCAGGCTTTCTCATAAACCAGTGGAAATCTGGGGAGTAAAGGTGAGAAACCAGTAGATAAAGAGAAAGGACCTGTTACCAGTTTATGCACAAGCATGAACCCCTGGGGGAATGTTAAACTTTCTGTTGCCTGATAATTAGTCAGTGTACAAATTAGATACATAATTTACATAAAACACCACATGTTAACAAGCACCAGTTTAGGTCAGGCTGTCTCCTCCACTCTTGTTTGACAGAACAAGATCCTATTTCTTGTCCTTCCCACTGTTTCTGTGTGTCCAGTCTGCACTTTAGCATCCCTGGCTGCTGCTGCAGGTGTTTCATCAGCTCACCAGGCTTCAGTGTCCCTCCAGGAGCTCCACAAAGGGTGGAAAGAAAACCCCAGGAGGATTCCTGACCTTCAAGAAGTTCCCAGGAGGACACTCAGCTACTCCTGACTCTGACTAACATATTTGAATTGTGAAGATCGCTGATGTCTTCTAGAAATATTTAGAAATGAGGAGCTTGTAATGATTCTGTAAAATAAATAATGTTGTATTCTTGCTGTTATCTACTTAGAAAGGCGCTTTCTGAAGGAATCCATGTGATGGTTGTTTTTGTCTGGATCAGACCTCAGGCCAGGGCCTGCTTATATAACAAGAGCTGATTTTTATAAACTGAATGAGGCAAAAAACCCAAACACTTAATAGAGGAGAAAATGCAGCTAGAGGGACTGCTGTTCAAAACACAGAAAACTGGTTTTTTGACCATATGAAAATCTTTAAAATGCAGTTAAAAAGTAAACTATTTTAGTGAGATGCCATAGAATCTTACCATTTCAATGTTTTTAACACCTAAGTAAAACACATTCTAAATCACTTCAATCTCTTCAGTGTCTTAAACAATGGCTCTAGAAGAAATCAGTCTGTTTTAAATTGAGGAAGACACAATGTGTGCATGTGTGGTGTCTGGTGTTTCCAGTGGCTGCTGCAGAAATCCATTGCAATAAAATGCTCTATGAGCAGAATGCACATTCTAGTAAAAAACCCTTAAAAACTGCAGATATATTATTTTAAAATGGATCAAACATTTACAGTTTATTAATATAGTACTGAAATATACAACTTCATATTGATTAAATAGGTTAACACAGATAGAACTGTAAAAGAAATACTTTTTAAAGTGCCAGAAATACGTTCTTGAATTAGTGCTGGTCAATGATTTGACCTGTTCTTTGCAATTAGAGTATAAATGCCACAGGTTGCATGGCTAAACCTTTGTAGGCTGATAAATAATCATAAAAGCATTGGTAAGTTATATAAGCTGGATCATAGAATATTAACAAACTTGATTGCATTTCATAGGTCTCTGGATGAGTTTGGGTGTGAGAAATGAAACTTCACCATGGCTCTTGTTAAATGCAGGAAGAAGGATTTCACAATATTCTCTTGGTGCTGGCACAATCCCATGTCTTTATCCATTTTGGGCCCCCTGGGAGGCAGGTGGAGGCAGCACTTGCCACTGAGCTGTTTTGTCACTAAGGACACATGTAGGGCAAACCAGAAGTCATAATGGCTTGTGTCAAATAAAAAAAAAAAAGGGAAAAAACCCCCCCAAAATTGTATCAGAGCATTTCATTTGGGCATATTCCATGAAAGTAGATTGGGTTTTCATCTCATAATGACATTTCCAGCACTAAACTTTAAGTGAAGATGCTAAAAAATGCAAGCAAAAGCTTGGTTCTTCCCAAGTTTGTTTTTTGGTTTTATGTATGAATATATATATATATGTTTGGTCTGGTTTGTTCTAAAATTGGGGTGGTTTTCTTGAGATGGGGTATGATTTCATCTGTGAAGGAAGGAGTTTTCCACACAAATCTCTTTATTTATGAACCACTCCTATGAAAGAGAAAAACTTCTCATGACATGACTCAAAGCCAGTCACATATGGATGAAGTGACAAAACGTGTCTCCAGAGCTTACTTATGTCCAGAGTTCATCCTGCTTCCTTGTGTACATCACAAAGCAAAAAATGTCAGCTGAAAGCAAAACTGCTCCATCCAGAAGAGCTCTTCTCGCCAGCCACACAGGCCAGCAACACCCCTATAAATAATGGAACACCTGGGACATCCAGTGCCCGTGCTGGCACTGCACGTCCCAGAGCTCTGCACAGCCTGGAGCGAGAGACCTTTCCCAGCACTGGCTGGTGGCAGGCGCTGTCCCAGGGCACAGCTTCCTACATTTCACTTTCCTCAAGGAGCTCCTCGGTGGTCTCTGCGGTGGTGACCTCGCCCTCGCTGCTGTCGGACATGCTCATCTGGGGCAGCCCAGGGCTGCCCTCTGTCCTCTGCCTGCCCAGCCCCTGCTGCAGCTGCATCCCCCAGGGCTTGCTCACCTCCAGGCACAAGTGCTGCTTGCTGCTCAGGTGCTGCTTTTTCCTTTTCTGGGAGCATTTCCTGAGGTATTTTATGTTTTCCCCGAGAAAGCAGAGCTTGCAGCCAAAGGGGTCTGCCAGCAGGAAACGGGACCACTGCTTCTGCAGCTCTGCTTTCACCTGAGGGGAGGAGAAAATGGTCATTGGCAATGGCATGGACCACCCTGCAGTTCACTGCCACTAATACTGCCTGTAAAATGGGAAATGTGAGGTGCTGTCCTTCCTGCCCCTTGGGGGTTCACCTGGGGCTTGTAGGGGAGGAACAGGTTTGTTTGCTAAATCAATCTGAAGAGTCCAACTCTTCACCCTGACGTGGGGAAGCTTCTCCTCTGTAAGTCTGATGTGTGTGCGAGCTCAGGTGACTCCCCTGTTCCCAGTCTGCTGAGTGAGGAGGAGGAGGAAAGCCCAGGGGCTGTGGAAACGAGGAGCACGCAGCTTTACCCAAGAGTTGTGCTGGTGTAGCTGGTTTGTTTTGTTAAAATGGAAATCCTCAGCACTGGGTGTCCCCTGCCTGCACCCCAGGAGCCAGCACTGCAGAGGGGAGCAGGCTCCAGCCCCTGGCAAGGAGCTGGGGCTTCCCCTGGCTATTCCAGCAGCTCTTGGGTCTCAGAGTTCAGACATTTCTGCACTTGTTAGAAAACCAAAAGAGCAGCTTCTGACATCTAATGAGAGCTGCTGGCTATCCTGTGCCCTCTTCAGGTGTCAGACAAGCACTTCTCTAGTGCAGACAAGTGCCAGCTCTCTTAATGCCTTAGGATTTTAACTTTTATATTTCTCATATATTTGTAATCCTGTAAGTCTTTAGTGTATTACTCTAAACTCCATATGAAGTGCTAGCTACTGTCTTCACATTTTAGTCAGACAAAACAATTCCTTTCAAGGACACCTGCCTGTTCCAGGCTCTGAGAGATGTAAGCAACAGTGAATTAAGGAGGGGGGAAAACTTGGAGTAAATTACTTCATTACCTGAAGCTGTAATTGGAGGATTAACCCCTGATATGTAAATGGACCAAACTTATATCTGTCTGAAAAACTC
>JAOTQP010000792.1:2258083-2291293 GCA_026413545.1 Cichladusa arquata
TTTTTTTTGTTTTTTTTTTTTTTTTTTTTTTTTTTCCACTTTTCCTTTTGAACTCAATACAAATTTTAACACAATCTATACCACTTTTAGAGCTGTAAAAAGCAAAGTGGCTTCTAATCACTCTAAAGAATGTTCCAATGCTTTGTTAAGCAGCATTCTGGTTGTAAGTTTTGTAGTATTTTGAAGTCAAAACACCAGAGTGGATTGGGTTGGAAGAGATCTTAAAGCTCATCTTGTTCCTGCCTCTGCCATGGAAGGGACACCTTCTACCAGACCAGGTGGCTCAGGGGCCCCATCCAGCCAGACTTAAAGTATGAACAGGACTTCTGTTGATGAAAATGCAGGTAATTGCATGGATCAGGAATGTAAATACCTCACTCCTACTTCCATGGAAAGCTGCTTGTTCTTGATATTGCAAACCCTGGCTGGAATTGGAATGCATAACTACTGTTAATGCTTCTAAGTCAGGGCTAGGTGACACTTTAGCCAGCAATTTAAAGCTCCTTTGATGGCAAGAAGGACTCTTCAATCCCACTTTTAAAGAGTATTTTAAATTTAGAGGCATCACCTTATGTACCTCTTGTGGACAGAAATGTTCTGTCAAACCCAGTGTGTCTCCCATGACTGTACATGTTCTGATTTTCCAGGGAATCCAACACCTGAGCTGCAGATGGCTGTGTTTTACTGGTCTGACTGGTGGGTGCAGGTGAACATCTGAACAGTTCTGGGATACATGGCACCTTTCCCACTCACTGGGTCTGTAAACTTTTGAGTCTGAGTGCCTTTTCTGAGATGCTCTGGCAGGACCAGAAGTCTGTTATGCAGTCAGAAGTTCCCACTCCTGTACCCACTGCAGTAGAATGGATGAAGGAATTGCTCACTCAAACATAGAGTTTAATTAAAAACCAGGGTATTCCAAACTCAATGAGCTTTATAGTCATTTATTTTAAGAAATGTTGCTGTTGCCACCTCTATTGTAGGCCCAGCTTTCCTGGAGGAAGGCTCTTGCCCACAGCTGGTTGTGTGGCTTTCTGGTACCCTCATCAATCATTGCAGCTACTCCTTAACTGCTTCCTGCCCTCATTCAGTCAGAAGGATTAAAATGAACAGAATTTCTCAAACACTTGACTCTGTGCCAGTGTCCAGATGGCCTCTTGTGACTGCTGGGGGATGTTGGGGAGCCCCTGGGCTACGTTTGGGGGCTCAGGTAGGGAGTAGCAGGTGGGGCCAGGTACCCATGAGGTGTGTGCTGTGGGGAAAGTCAGGTTAGAGCTGATTTGGTTTGATGTTCCTTGAGGAAAGGTTCAGATTCAGCTTCAGAATCCCCCAAACTCCAGTGCACTGTGCATTATCTTCCCTGCCCACTCCCCCATGTTTTTTTAAGCCAAGACTTTTGAAAGAGCGTTGGAAGCTGTTTATGTGAGGCTTAGAGTTCCTGGAAGCCTCCTGCTGGTTCTGCTCTCCTGGCACAGGGCTGCTGGGTTTTCTTTCCTCCACTGAAGTAGAAAATGTGCTCACAATTGTGCAAGTAAAATACTGCAGCAGGTGTTTGTTGATAATTGCAAGTGTTACCTCTGTAATGGGTCTGCAGCCCTGTAATTTCGTTTTTGAATGCACTTTCCACTTTATTGGAATAGAAGAGAGAAGGAATGAGAGCTATGCCATAGTCCCCAGTTCCAGAGCCTGCTGTGGGTGGCAGTTCTTCCAGCCCTGCACTGGAGGAGCTGCCTTTAAGCTGTTCCTTCTGTTAAGCTGCTGCCTCCTGTGAGGCCTGAGTGTAACCTAGAACACTCTGTGGTATTATATAAGCATCTCTATTCTAATTTCTTTAATTTTCCTGCTGGTCCAGTTGGGAATGTTTCATGTTACTGAGTGTCAAAGATTGATATTAAAAGAAACCTGCAAGAAATGGAGTTTGTTACTTAATTCTGTCTTTTTCCTACCACAAACCAGTCACTGGATGCAATACCCAGCATGTGGCACAAGAAATGCTGGGGTTCACATTGGTGGAACTGCTTTGACACAAGACCTTTTTTTTATATTGACTCTGATTTTTGAAAGATTCATAAATGTGATCAAGTTGAGGGAATTCTGTGCAGGGTTAGAAGTGTCTGAGGGACTTCAAGAAAGTGAATCAGGCAGGCAGAGGTATGAAAAAGTGCTTGTTCTTGTCAAACTCAGTGGTTCTATTAAAAAGGGTGGATTAAGAGTGTAAAAAGGAACAGCAATTTGTGTTGCTCACTCCTGTCCAAGTGCTCAGGTGAGTGCCTTGTGCTGCAGGACACCCCTCCAGCCCCGTGCCTGTGTCAGAAGTGCTGTGAAGCTGTCTGTGGAGCAGTCAGGCTCTGACATGCAGCTCTCCAGGAGCCTTGTGGAAGGATTTTAGCACTCCTCTGGGCCTGGTGCAAGCTCAGCTCCTGTTTTAGCTCTGAGCAGTTGCTGTGGTTGAGGCACCTGTGAGCCCAGGCTGTGACCCCGAGTGTGTCTGTGTGAGAGGAGGAGCTGGCAGGGCAGGGCACTGCTGGGCTGGGGGGGTTCCTCTCTAAAGACATCACCTGCAGGCTGGGAATGTGGGAATTCAGCACTGCTGATCCTCTGCTCAGCTCCAGCTGTGGAGAACATTCAGAGACAAGTGTGAATTCACATCTGTCGTGTGGGCCGAGCTTTTCCATTTGTAGCTGGTGTATGTGCTGTGCTCCTTCCCTTCCTCATTCTCCACCTGAGCTGCCCTGAGTAAGTCTGTGGCTGTCATCCCCCAGCCTCTCTGACCTGAGCTTCCCAGGCTTTCCTTACCCTTGTTGAACACCCTTTGATTCCAATGTTTGATTCCAATTCCCAGGGCACAGCCTCACCTTCATCCCCTCTGAGGCTGAAGAGCTGCCTGCCCTTCTTTAAGGCTTGAATTGGATAATTTCAGGGAGAAAAGGTGCTCTGTGAGGAAAACCATGTCTAACTCAGGGAATTCAGAAGGGCTTGGAGTGTGAAAGGTGAATCTGTAACCTCAGGAATTGAGACCAGGCAAAGAAAATGCTCTGTTGAGGCAATTTATCAATTGGAGAGTGTTCTACTCCATTAGTTATGGGATACTGCTTAAAACATGTATTGCTTGCTGGGCTGAGAATGGCTGGTTTCTGTTCCAGGTAATAATGAGAGCTATCTAGATGCTTACTTCAGCCTAATTACTGATGTAGTAATAGAGTGAATCTGTCACTTTTTATATTTGAAGAGTTGGAGATAAACGTTGAGCCTGGGAGTGGTGAGTGCAGGTGAACATCTGAACAGTTCTGGGATAAATGGCACCTTTCCCACTCAGTGGGTCAGGAAACTTGAGTCTGAGTGCCTTTTCTAAGATGCTCTGGCAGGACCAGAGCACCTAATGTACATTCAAGTGATGCTTTAAAGAGGCCTTTCAATGGCATAGCAGAAGAGACCAACCCAACAGCCACAACAGCTTCTTCCTGGCTTCAGGAACTGCTAATCCAAGGGGTAGCACCAGGCTTTCTACCCTGAGCTCCTCCACGTGTGTCTGCACAGGGACAGGCTGATGTGGTTTTAAGGGAAGACAGGCCATGAAAGGCACATTCCAGATGAGGAGCCTGAACTCCCAAGTGTTTTCCCTGGGAATAACACCCTGCTTGCCAGTTCACTCACACCCACCTCCCTCCCAGGATGGAGAGATGGAATGGAGTTTGAAACAGGCCAGTGCCAGGTTCCTGAACTCTGCAGGTTGGGACAGCTTACCAGAATCCACATTACTATGTGATAAACTACTGGATACAGGCTGGAAGCATCTGGAAACCTTCAAACTGCACTTTTAGTGTCCTGAAGGGGAGCTTGTATAACCAACCTCTCTGTCAGAGCTCTCCTTTACTGTTTGTGCCTGGAGCCCTGCCTGGAGAGTGCATTCCAGGGTGTCCTATGGCTGTGAGTTGATGCTCTCTGTTCCTGGCTAAAGCAGGAATGTGTTCAAACAGCTGATCCATCAGCTCAAGGTGAATCAGCATCTTTGCTTGCCTTTCAATTCTTGGTGTGCACATCCACCTCTGTCAGCTGAAAAATGAATGAAGGCTTGTTCTCCATCCCGACTGGGCTGTTACTGGAGCTCACAGTGATCCCAGCTCTCATTCCCACCTGACAATTCCATCAGAGTCCACATGCTGCAGGATAGAGTTCATTAAATGGGATGTCCATTTGTTAAGCAGATGTGTATGTGTTCCTGATAATTCCTCCTGTGGCTGTTCACCAAGAAGCTTTTTTGAGGGGTTTTAAACAATCTCTACTTTCAATGTGTTTGGTTTCCATGCACAAAGTCCTTTCCTGGTTTTTTAGGCACAGTGATGCACTGTGAGACTTGCAGTTATAAAACAGCTGTGAGAGATTTTGGTACCATTTGCCTCCCTCCCAGTTAAATTTGGCTCATTAAAAGCATCCTTTCTGTGTTTCTCTGCCTGCCAAGCCATGAAGACAGCCCACCAATATGTTCATATATTGCTTTCTGCAATAGATGTCAGCCAGGAAATTGGGAAAATTCAGTTCCATCTTCCTATGAATAAATTAAGGCTGTGCTGGGTGCTGCTGGTTTGAAAAAGGTCTCGTTTTGAAATTCTGTGGGGAAGCAGCAGGAGAGTGAACTGGGTAACAGATTCAGGAAAATCCATGTATTGGAGTTCAAGGTGTTGCATGCAAAGAGCTGTCATGGTACAGTGGCAATGGTCTGTGATAAAAGCCTCTCCTTTAAATTTAGTTTAAAATAAATGAACCCCAGCACTGGCAAAATGTAGAATTTTGTGCTTCGTGACTTCTAATTTGGCCCTGTTCAATACAGAGCTTCTTCAATTAACCCTTTTCAGTTGCCCAGGATATTTATTGGTGTTCTCTGGATTGGTTGTGTTGGGCTTTGCTTATTCTGGTCCTTCCAGGTTCACAGATTCATCCAACCCCTGCTTGCTTCAGGAGATAGCCTGGAAAGGCTTCACGTTAGGTGTTATCAGCAGAGGTCTGAAGGATTGTTAAACTTGTTTTTCTATGTTATTAATTCTTTATGTAGCTAAATAGTAACATTTACTCCATGTCTGTGCTGGGAAAAGAAACTAAAGATGCCAAAGCAACTGGGGAGAGGAGATCATCATCAAAGAACTGTTTTATCCCAACACTTTTTTTTTTTTTTTTAAATTATTTACCAGATCGATTTCTTTATGTCTGGGAAAGGGCAGTGATTCTGGGGAAAAAGCAACAGCTTTCCTTTGGGAACATAAAATGCCAAAACAAAGTCAAAGTTTTGGATGAACTTGCAGAGAAATCGAGGTGTTGCTGCTGAAAGAGGGTCACCAGTGTAGGTGGGTTTTGCAGTTATTCCCTTACAGCTTAACCATCCTCTGGTTTGGGAGTTGTGTCCTTGCTCAGGTGAGGAACAGCAGCCCAGGGAGGGAAATTGCAACTCTCTGAAGCTGAGTGGGGAAGAAGCAGAGCAAGGCTCAGAGTGCTGCTGGTGAGCGTGCAGAGCCCTGGCAGAGGGCAGAGCCCTGGCAGAGGGCAGAGCCCTGGCAGAGGGCAGAGCCCTGCTGGCCTCAGCACCTTTTGTGCCCTGGCACTGCCCAGAGCTGTGCTGGGATGGCTCTGGGGTGGACTCTGCCTCTGGGAAATGCTGTCCCAGGCCCTGCAGTCAGCAATAACCAGCTCTCTCCCGAGCTGTGCCTGCTCTGGGAGCACAGGGGAGGTGCTGCTCTGTGGTTCTGAGCTGTGGCTCTGTGCTGGGCTTGGCCAACGTGTTCTTTCTTCTGGTTACCCTCGTTTGAAGCCTCATTTGAAGCCGGGCTTGTGGCTGTTCTCAGAGCCTCCATGTCACTGGTGGTGGTGACAGGTGGATGTGGGTGACCTCAGCTGAGCACAGGGAAGGTGGCTGGGAACGTGTGCCCCTGTTCAGGAGTTCATTGGCTCCTTGGATGGTTGTACCAAGCTGTTGAAATAACTGTCCTGCCTTCCCTCCCTCCCACTCTCACCAGTGGCCATGAATGAGTTTGGGCAGGGAGATGCTGCTGTTTCCAGCTGGTTCTGTTTGCATTTGTCTGCAGGAGTGTCCAGGTCAGTCAGTGAGGGCAAGAGCAGTGATGCTGGCAGGAGGGACAGTGGTAGGAAAGGAGGCTGGGGAGGAACTGCCCACTTGCCAACAGCCCCATGTTATGTTGAGTTAATGACTGATAAGTTGTTCTTTATGCTTGGGTCAGTTGCCCTGATAAGATCTGTTTCCTTTCTCTTGAGAAATAAATACCTTGTTTAGGTGGAAAGGCCCTGCAGTTATCATCCAGCAGATCTGACCAAAGCAGAGGGAGCATTTTCCTGCAAGGACATAAGATGTCCCTATGTCAGGATATCTGGCTTCAAAGCAAGTTCTTTTTCTTTGCTGATGGTGCTCTTGGACTCAGTTCAGAGAACACCTTCTGCCTGTCTTTCCAAAAGCTGGTGGAGGTGTAGAAAGAACAGGGGGGCACTTTTTCATCCAAATAAAATATTTTATACTTGTAAAAGGGGAAAAAAAAAAAAGGCAGATTGCGACTATCAGCTACTGTGTTCATACCAATGTAGCAGAAATACTTTTAAAGTGGACAAATGTTATATCCTGAGTGATCTGCTCAGTACTCTGGGCTCTCAACAGCTGTTAATGTTTTCTGCTTGTTCTCCCCATTTTTTTTCTCAACCTGCAAAGGTAAGAAACGTGGTTTTCCTTACATTCACAGAGATACCTCCTATTTCTGCCAAACTTGGTCTCTCTTGCTCACTTCCTGAGCTGGTAAAGATGGGAATTTCAGTAGTGACCAGAGGGAACACACTGTCCAAGCATGTGAGGAGATAGCAGTGAATGGAGAGATTCTGTTTTCTTAAAAGCAGTCAGTTGTGGCTGCTGCTGGAAGGGCTGGAGCCAACCAGATTCCTTGGGCAGGGAACACCCCGGAGAGCTGTGCTGTGTGCAGGCAGCAGTGTCTGTCTGAGCTCAGCCTCTGATCCTGAGCCAGGCCAGGCTCATCTGTCCCTCCCTCATAACCGAGTGTGCTGCTGCTTCTGCCGGGGCTCTTCTGTCATAGCTCCCTTGGGAGAGCTGCTGGCGAGCAGGGATGGAGCTCAGGAGGAGCCTGTGGTACTTGGATCACAGGGAAATGCAGCCCTGTGAGCATTGCCTCAGTGGGGGCTCAACCTTGTGACACTTGAGGCATGTTGGCTAAACAGAAAAGTCACAGTGAAATCAGCAATGCACAATTGAACTGGCTCCTTGCTATTCTGGTAGCGGAGTGTCAGCTCTGAAAGCAGAGTGTGAAACATCTGCAGGGCCAGCAGGGCTGGGACAGGGGAGGGAATGACCCCTCTGTGGGATTGAAAAGGGATGAGCAGGAAAGACAGACAGATGGACAGTTCTGAAACAATAACAGGATAGCAGAAATAATGGTGGTCTGAAATAGGCGCTTCCTTCAGCTAGATTATTTACCAGAGCAATGGATATTATCAGTTCCTTCAAAATGAAAATAACTTGGAATGGACATTTTACTGAAGGAGTTGAAGATCAAAAGGTGTCCATAAAGCTGGAACTTGGCAAACGGAAGAGAGATTTAAATGTCTGTGGGAAAGAGATCAGATACTCCTCTTCAAATTTCCCTACACTTATTATCTTTAAATTACTTTTTATGCAGGTAATTAAAGAGCCTTTTAAGAGAGCTAGAAACCAATAATTTGAATATAGCATGTACTTTGAGTTGCTCTACAAAAAGCACCTCAATTTGAAGATAAATATTATAGAACCTGTGAAAAGGCTTTCTGTTCTTTACAACTTTATTTCAATATTGTTTACTAACAGAAATGTTTATTTTTTTCTTCTTCCAGACCTATTCAGGGCTGTTCTGTGTAGTCATAAATCCTTACAAGAACCTCCCAATTTATTCAGAGAACATTATTGAGATGTACAGAGGGAAGAAGCGCCACGAGATGCCACCGCACATTTACGCCATATCCGAGTCTGCCTACAGGTGCATGCTGCAAGGTAAGGAGCAACCCTGGGATTTAACAGCTGCCTGGCCCCTCCTCAATGTACCTGCAGCTTGGGCTTTTCTTATCCAGCTACATGGAATTAGAATTTTGAAGGGGGAGAGAAATGTCCTTGTTGAGGCACAGCAGCAAAGTGACACCAGCACAGCTATGCCGGCCATTGGTGCTCTGGAAGTTGTCAGAAATACTTTGTTTTTTAAAAAAAAGAAGAGCTAAGTTGCTCATTAAAAGATGTTGTGCACTGGCTCTGGATGAAGAAGAGCAGAAGAGTGAGATTGAAAAGGCAATGTTATAAAGATGTCGGCGTTTTGGCAGCTGACAAATAATCTGAGGTGACAATGGAACAATGGTGTGTGTGAGTTGAAAAAGAGGTCAGGGAAATACTTAACCTGGAGGAATTTATTTCTTTTCTCCTGACTGATGTATGTCTGTAGTAGAATAGAGTGTGTTTATGGAGGGCTCATGTTTTGATTTTGTTCTGGACAAACATGAGGACTGAATCTGATGTGCTACAAATTTGTTGAAATGAGCACGTGCTCTTGAACTTGCACAGTTGCATTTCTGACACAGTATTTGGGAAGCACAGCTCATTCTACCCAATATTGGCTCATATTTAGGAGGCTGTTAAAGATGTGGGGACAGCAGCATGTTGGATCCAGACAGGTGTGTGTAACCAAGAGCCAGGTGTGCACACCTTGCTGTGGGTTGTGCTGTAGCTGAGGATGGAGTGGCAGGAGGGGAAAAGCTGTCTGACCTACTTCACACAAACTGAGGGAAAGCTCTTTCTGCTACCAGGCTAACCAACCATTTAAATGTTAACTTCTTTTTTAGACATTTGATGTCTTTAAATACATCACACAAGTCTTTGTTTCTTGAATAGTGACTTTGTCTTTAGAGCTGCTTAATAATCAACTAACTACAGGTTGCTGAGTGTCCTTTCACCTCAGGAGAACTGTGCCAGCAGAGTGGGGTGATGCAGGGACAGGCAGGGGAAGAGCAGCAAATTGGGGCCACCAAGAGTTCTGCTTCCCAGTGGATATTTGGGACTCTGTTTTCATGTGTTTTTTGTGAAAGAAATTCTGACTTCTTGACCAGAACAACAGCCTCTAACAGGCCAGGTCAGAGGACTCCTACTAAGTCCATGTGGAATAATAGCAGAGCAAACCTTAAGATTTATTTTAAGGAGTTTATTGTAGCAGTCTCAAGTGGATTGTGATTAAGTGCTTCCCAATCTGAAAGCACCTCTTGAAATGGTCTCAAGAATACACTGAATTGTTCTTGAGACAAATGTCCTCTAATAAAGTAAGTCAATGTCAGCAGCTACCACACTCTGGGTGCTCCATATATTTGCTCACATACCCTGCTGGTACTGATTTATATCTCTGGAGATCTTGCTACATAGACAAATGTTGCTATTTTTGGAAGATGGAATAAAAAAAATGTACGTGGTGGTATATGTTTGGTTACAGTCCTCTTTTCTTTCCTTCTGATGCATGGAGGTTTATATTTTGTATCAAATCTCTCTGTGCTTGCTTGCTTGCTTGCTTTCAGATTTTGAAAGTCTGAGTTCTCATTTGAACAAATGGAGGCATAGCTTGGAATAAGAATAGATGAAACCTGTGCAATTTGATCCATTATTTAGGGAATAACTTGTTTAAGGGTAACTCAATCTGTGTTTCTGTATTGCCTTCACCTGTATGGAGCCACTCCCTGTTTATTTTAGGAAGCCTTTGCAGGAGTTAGTGAATTTCCCATTGTGGGTCTGCACACCTCCATTGCAGGGATAAATAAAAACTCCAGGACAGGCATTAGTGCTGGTGGGGGTGAGCAGTGAGTGTTTGTGTCAGGTGGAGTGGCGAGCTCTGGCACTGACCCTGCTGCTTCTGTGCTTCCAGGGCCTTGGGGTGAGCCCTGATGCAGACACACTGCAGGGAACTGACTTTGTCTCCATAGAAATAAAACTTGCAATTACAACAACCAAGGTTTTGTAGAGCACCAAATAATATTTGTCTTAACAGTTGCAGATTATTACATTATTCCATTTGTTTTCTGGTTATCAGTGGCAACACAAGGTCAGCTACTGAGTGTGCCCAGGGTTTGGTGAGGATAGGTTTTCCCTATCAAGTATTTAACACAATGTGCAAAGTGTCTTTAATCTTCTAACTCTGCCTTGTGTTTTAGCTGACATTCAGTCTTTAGTGAAACAGAAAATGTGTCAGAAAGTTTTGGCTGGTAGAAATATGTCTCTAACCAAGAACTAGCTGGGTTAATCAAAATGCTTCAGATTGATCATCAGAGGTCTCTGCAAGCATTTATTTGCAGCAGAATCCTTGGCCAGGATGCTTTTGCTGATAAGTTACTGACACATACTTGTCAAAGTGTTGTTCTGCAGTTCCTGTCTGTGTCTGTGCACGTAGCTGCTGTGGGAGATAGAGCTGGGATGGCAAAGGCAGGGCTGGGGAGAGGAGTTTTTCCAGTACTATTGCAAGTCATGCTTCTGCTGTTACAGCATATCCATAGGTTTCTTTTGATATGGATGACTGCTGTGTTTCCAGTATTTGACGTCTGAAGTTTAATTATTAGGATTCAAACCTGAAATTGAAACCATAGGAATGCAATTCCTTTGGAGAATATGACCTTCACCCAATAGAAATATCCTGGCCACTAATTTAGATTAATGAAGGTGGTTGGCTGGATTTTCCTGGCCTGTTCAGTGGTATTTTGTGCTGCATAATCATGTTTGTTTTCCTTGCAGCTAATCACAAGCTACTCATTTCCAGGTGTTTGTGAGCTGTTTACTGTGAGTAACAGGATAGCTGGACCTGAGCTGTGACTCTGAGCAACCTGATTTCTTAAACCACAATTTTTCTGTGCTAAGAATTGGGCACAGTGAGTAAAGTGTTACTCAGTTTCTTAGTGGTTTCGTTCCTGTAATTCAGAGCATGGATAGTCACAGCTCAGCTTCCAGTTTCTGCTTTGCTGAGGTTTTGTATGTTTAATATTTGTGCTTAAATAAGAAAATGGAGATTTTTATTTAGATTATGAAAGCAAACAATTTTCTTGTCAGCAGAACTGGTGCATATGCATCTCCATAGTTATTCCTTGTCTTAAAAATTGCTGGGACACTCTGAATTTTCCTAAACTGGGGATACAAATGGATCCCTGCAGTTCTCCGTGTGTGCTGTGGTGGGAAAAGTCTGTGTGGAAGCACTATTGACTGCCAGCTGTCAAACCCTGCTCTGTTCTTGGCCCCCTGAAGAATTTCCTGTTTGGGGGGACCTCCTGCCCCTCTGGCTGCCCAGGTCAGCCCTCCCTGTGCCCTCTGGGGAGGGAAGAATGGGCTGGGAATGTGGGTCAGTGCTTGCCAGACACAGAGGGCAGAGGGTGGGGGAAGAGCTCTGACACACAGAGCAGCTCTGAGCACTCAGTTTGGGGGGCAATGGATTCCCCAGGGCCACAGAATGGCTTCTGGAAGCTGCCACAGGAGAGGGAGGTGCAGAATTGTGCTCCATGGCTGAGTGTTGCAGATGAACGGGTCAGTGGTGGGGCAGCTGGGAGGCAACAGGGATTTGGGGCCAGTTCTGCAGGGCAAGGCAAAGCTCAGGCAGAGCTGGAGCTCCTGCCTTTGCTGCAGCAGTTGCATTAAAGATGGAGTTGGAGGTACTCTTGAGACAAGCAAGACTTGGCTGCATTCTAGCTGTGCCAGGCAGGATTTCTCTTCAGGAAAAGACTCATTACCCAGTGCCTGACCGCAGAAGATAATAACCTGCAATTCAGCTTTCCAGACTGGATTTCCCCTCTCTTTCCCCCAGTAATTATTTTTCAAAGTGCTGTGGTAGTAGGGTGTTACTTCACAGGTGGTTTAGTGGATTTCTCCTGCACTTTCCCTTCATTTCCCTGAGGAGAAGGTGAAGCAGGGAGTACCCATGTCCCAGGGGTGATGGAGTGAAAAGAAGCCCAGCAGTGAGGTAGGGCTGGGGCTGGCCCCACAGAGCATTGCTGAACAGCTGACATGATCATAAGGAATTGCTGTCCTAATCCCTGTGACCATGCTGACCTTAATTCTGTTTGGTTATACAATTTGCAAGCCTTGCTAGTGTTCTTCAGTCCTGCTAAAAGTTAGGGGCCATAAAAATTTGTCACAGACTAGGATTTTCTTCATGAAAATGAATTTTCTAGGGCGAATAAGTCTGATAGTATTTTACCAGCAAAGGACACTTGATTGTGCAAAAGCAGCATTCATAAATTTTTCTCTAGTGCTTTTTCCATAGCTGACTTTCTCTTTTCCCTCTTCCCTTCCAATTTTCCCACTGGGTTTCTAGAGGAAGTATGGCTTTGTTTTATTGTTCCTCTATTCAGTGACGCATAAGTGCTTCGGAAGAAATATTTAAGGAAAACTTGTTGACTTTTTGTTGCTAAAGCCCAGCTTGCCTATTAATATTACTCTTGTATAATTATGCTTAGTCTCTCCTTTTTATCCTGTTTCCCTGAGGACATCTTGATGAGCACCAAATTAGCACTGATATTTTAGGCCTGCCTTTAATCCTGTTGCAGAGAAGGTTTATCAGAAACAGCGTAAGACAGGAAGGGAACACTTGGTGTTGGAGAAGCCAGAACTGCCTACAGGTGCAATCCTTCTCTCTAAAAAACACCTTATTGATCTATATTTGTAGTTAATCTTGATTTAAGCCCTCCCTTGGGGGCATATCCACCCCCAGATATGGAAGAAAAGAATTGAAACTAAAATAAGACAACCTTTTTTCTTTTAAAGATCTATTAAATCTTCAAATGGAAGAGGGAAAAATTGTTCTGAGACTGAAAAACTTGGGAGTGATGGTTGGTGTTCTCTGTTGTGAAGAGCAGATGGAACCTGATAAATGTGCCATTAATGTTCTTGGGATTTTCATTACATCTGGACTTCCCAGAAGGGTCCCTAAGGCCTTTTAACGAGTTGCAAACTGCAGGATGATGATCCCAGCAGATCTGGCTGCTTGGTAAATGTCATGTGAAAGATTTATAGATCCCTTTATGGTTACATTGAGAATTCTGGGGTTTCACTTGGTCCATTTAGGCAGGTGTGGAATATAAATACTCAGGTGACAATACTCTTAACATCCAGATTGCTTGTACACCTCCAGGAGTGTCACATGCAGTGTCTTCATGGCTGAGTGCAGGGAAAGTGAGAAGCAAGAAACAAAGCAGAAAAAACTGAAATCTATGGTGCTGAAACTGTCGCCTGCCTCATTATTTTTGAATTTGAATTAAAATGATAAATACTTCTGTCAGCTGAACTTGTTTTGCAATATTTCATCTCCTTCCACTCACTTTTGTGTTCTGTGTCTTGATGTTAAACCTATGTGATTCAGGGGCTGGGAGTTGTCATGACTGAAATTATTGCACCTTGCTTGGCCAGCTGGGAATGGCATCAGTAACAAGTACTTACTGAAAAAGCCCAGTTGAACTTACACAATTTACTTCTAGAAACTGCATTTTAAACTTTTTTTTTATTGTTGGAAAAGTTTTAGTTCTTTACTGACCTTTGTCCTTCTCTGTGTCAAAATGTGACTGGATCCCTGCTTATTGTTCAGCCTCAAGGTTGGGCACTTAATTAGGAATGATGATGTTTACAGTGAACAGCTCTCTTCTAGCCTTAATTGCTTAGAAGTTGACATCTCTTTTTATGTAATTTCAGTAACTTGTATTTACAAATGAGACAGGAATGACAATTGTTACACAAGGAATTTTGAGTTTCTTCGCTGCCTTGGCTTTCTTCCCACTGCTGAAGCAAAATGCTGCAATAGATGAGCCACTTGCATGGGCTTTTTTGGTTGATATTCTGAGCAACCAGAGATGACTTTAATTTTAAAACTTGCTATGCAAGCTGACCTTATAATTGAATTGTGACTGTGCCTACAGACAGGAATTCAAGACTAAGTGCATCCAACTTGGGAAATCGTTCATGAGATGAATCATTTTGTGCGATTACTCAGTCAGCACCTGCTCCTGCACTGAAGCTTTAGTTTAAATTAAACTCCTTTTATTTCTAGGTAGTTGTGAAATGGATAATTTGCTCCTGCTTGGCTCAAGCCTGGAGATGACAGGCACAAGCAGTAATGCCTTGATGTAACAAAACCTCCAATGTGTTCTAATCTGGGGAGCAGCGTGAGAGCCGGGCCGGGCGCTGCGTGCTGTGCACAAAGCTGGGTTTTGTCACTCCTGCTGCATTCCTCTGGGCTGCTGAAAGCAGAGTGCAGCTATGCCATGCCTGCCACTGCCAGCACTTGCTCCTTTTTCCTCCCCCTTCCTCTTGACTTCAATTTCTTTGTTGTCCTTCGGCAAAGAAGCAACAAGCAGCAGAGCAGGGTTTATCCCTTACTGGGGAGAGGTGAGGGCTGCTGGTGTCCTGCTTCTTTCTTTGACCCCAGGCTCACATCAGCAGCACAACTGCTGATATATAAATATAAAAAATATAAATTGCCAATTTATATCTTGGTGTATCTCCAGCCTCCTTTCACTTGGCCAGGCTTGATGATCTTAGGTACTTGGTTGCTCAGGAATTGTGGCAGACTTTGTGAGCCTTCCTCAAGGACTCGGAGTTGCAAGGTGTTGTGCATCTGTTTCAGAGAGCAAGGTGAATAAAAGCTCATGTCTTTCTGATCACCCTGGGGCATTCAAATTCATCCTGTTCTAGGGCTTTTTCGAAATGGTGGTAAAGCCATCAGATGGTGTGGAGAAGGAAAATGCTGAAGATAAAGCAGGAAAAAAAAAGTGTCTCCCTCTTTATGTATATCTGCTGTGAAGTTACTCAGGGAAGTTCGTGTAGAAAATTTGAGGAAGATAGCAGGAAAGCATTCCCTGAAGGCTTAATAAATAGAAAATGCTCAAGACAGAAAATCTGGACGAACCAAATCCTTAATCTCAGACAGAATAGCTGATGGACTGTGCTGGACAAAAGCATTTGGCAGCAGAGCAGCCAGATGTGAGCTACTGGTGCCATCTCTGAGGGTCCTACTCAAAATCTGGAGACCACGGTACTCATGGTCAGCTTTCCAAAAGGAATTTGATAACAATCCTAACCAAAGGAGAATTGCAAGCAATGTGAGAGAAGGCCTTCATATGGTCAAACAACTGGTTAAAGATTGGTCAATCTTGCCCATTGTTTTGTGCTTTTTATGGTTTGGGAGTTGCTGCTGCAAACCCTGGAACCTGCATTCCTCTGTCTGTGCTTTTTGTGCATAAACATCTTGGGGAAGATGAATTCCCTTGCTGATGTTGGTGCTGCTGCTGCTTGAGCAGGAGCTGATGGGATGAAGGGTCTGTGGACATCTAAATGCAGCTGTCAGGTAGAGAATGTGAGGAGTGAGTGGAAAAGGAATCAATCTAGGAAACATTTTTACCACAGACTTGACGCATTTTCTTTCTATTTTCATAATACATATAATCAGTCTATAATAATATAATCCTTTTATAATATGTAGACTTAGAGTACATCCCAGCACAAACACAGGTGAGACCCCACCTGCAGAGCTGCCTCCAGCTCAGGGGCCAGCACAGGAAGGATGTGGAGCTGCTGGAGCCAGGCCAGAGGAGGCACCAGGATGATGCTCTGAGACCTGAAGTTGTTCAGCCTGGAGAAGAAAAGGCTCTGGGGAGACCTTAGAGCCCCTTCCAGTGCCTAAAGGGGCTCCAAGAGAGCTGGAGAGGGACAAGGGATGGAGTGGCAGGATGTGGGGGAATGGATTTAAACTGAAAAAGCAGAAGTTTAAATTAGAGATTAGGAAGGAATTGTTCCCTGGCAGGGTGGGCAGGCCCTGGCACAGGTGCCCAGAGCAGCTGTGGCTGCCCCTGGATCCCTGGCAGTGCCCAAGGCCAGGCTGGACACTGGGGCTGGGAGCAGCCTGGGACAGTGGGAGGTGTCCCTGCCAGGGCAGGGGTGGGATGGGCTCTAAGGTCCCCTCCAACCCAACCCATTCTGTGATTTTTGAAATTATTTTTTCAACATGTTGCTCTCTAAGATAATGAAGATAATGAAGTGTGATCACTTCACATGGAGCTCAGGAGTAAACTCAGAGAGGGTTCAGCCTGACTGACCAAAGTCTGGGGTTTCACTGATTAAGGGAGTGGGTTTCAGGTACCATGAGCCTCTCATGGCATTTCAGCCACCCCAGGCTACCCACACCTCCACAGTGCTCACCACTCAGCCTTCAGGGGAAACAGTTTGCATTTAAGCCCAACCTGTGGTAGTTCTTACTGTTCTCTCCACTCAAATCGATTTTACCAGCTCAAAAGAATGCATACATGCTCTCAATAAGCAGAGCTGGTCACTGTGTCCATCCTTCTTGGTGTCATTAACACACTTCACTAATGAACTAAAAACTTCTCCCCCAGCACTGTGTCTTACCTCTCCATTAGCAAAGCAGTAGAGAACTGCTACCAAAAAACCCTGAAAGAGAAAGGGAGTGAGAGGGAAAATCAGTGTGCAGGAAATATCTGAAGCTGTAATTTAAAGCTGACATTAGTGTTAAAACCATCAATATAAACAGTGCTCCTTAATGCTCAAAAATGAAACTAGTTGTATTTATTTATCAATAAAGTCCCCAGTCATTTGTTTTTGTGCAGCTCCTTGGCAAGTGCAAGGCACATTTTGTGCAGATGCTGAAGAACAGATTATAAAATCCAGCTTTATCTTCATTTTGCTACCACATAATGGTTGTTTTTTTTCCAAACTATTGCTGTTATACTGTCACTGCTGCTATTTCCAAACATGGTAAATTAAAAAAAATGCAGCTTGGTTTCTCACATTTTTTATATGCTTGTTCGGGTTTGTGAATGATTCTACTGAGATCTCATTTGGGTTCTTTTTACAAATTATTTCTATATTAAGTGATTAGTGTTAGTGCAAAGTTCAGCTATATTCAGTGTTATGGCCATTTGGAATTGCTGTTTTTCCTTTGAAACTGATTTAGATAAACACCTTAAAAATCCTACAGATACAACTTGTTTTAAACCAACCCCAAAATTATTATTTCCATTTGCCTCTGTCTGTCTGCATTTGATCTCAGGCCAAAGCAGCTTTCAGGCTGCATCTCAGCCCCACAGATATGCAGATTTATTCCCACTGCTTCAGGAAATGCCCTTTTTTGGTGTGTCCAAAGGCCTCTGTGACACAAATTCTGATTAAGAGAATAAATACTGTGAGTCCCAAGGCAATATTTATATCACAGCTACAAAGGTGCAGTTCACTTGACAGTATTCAAGTATTCCCACAATTACATTTTTCCAGAAATGTTTCTGCTTTGCTCAGATAAAAGTTTAAAAAGAAATTCACATACACAGAAGCTTCAACAGTTTTCATTATAGCTAGAATTAACCAATAGCATTCTGAGCCTGCTGTTAATTTTCTAGCAGTCCTGAATTATTTAGAGTCATTAATTCCTTAAGCATATGTACAGTTTATCTGCCACACCAGTGGAAATGGGGACAGGAGAAACAGCAAACAGAATTGCTTTCTCCAGCTTTTTTATTTCTATCATTTTTCATGCTTCACCTGGGTTATGGTAGGAATATATGGTTAATTAAAGCTAATAATAGATGATATTAAGTACAGATTGTAACATAATAATTACATTACATAAATATATAGTCTAATATTTTAAATATTAAATCATATTTTAAAATATTATATTAAAAACAAATTTATTAGCTTAAAAAGCAACTTTTTATGCAGAACTTCTCCTGCTCCTGGAGGCAGTTCTCTTTTTTGGGGGGATAGAAAGTTCATGGCACTGTTGGGTAGTTTGGGGTTTTTTTGTTATGAGTATGAACTCTAAGGCTCTGCAAGCAGAAACAGGATTTAAACTTCAGTCCTGAGCCTGGTGATAGGAGCTGCCTGTGTGACCTCCCTGGGCTGGCTTCAGTTTGTGAAAACCTCACTCTGCTGCAGGATCAGAGCAGTGACAAGCACCAAAATCACACCTGAAGGTGAAGACTTTGCTGATTATTTGTATTTGATGTTAACTTTAGATCCTGGTTTCTTTAATGCTTACTCATTTTTCTCCCAGTAAATTGGTTTTCACACTTAGAAACCTTTCCAATGAGCTGTGACTTCTCAAACACACGTTTACAGAATTATCCCAGTGTGAGTGAAATGGAGAATCAGAAATTCAGAAGAAATGTTTATTAGCAGAAGCACCAATAGGACAAAGATGCACATGTAAGCCTCACAGTTGTTCTTCAGTTCTAATGACAACTGCAATGTGATAAATTATTCATGAAATAACTGCTGAAACCAGTGTGTTTTCCTGAGGGTAACAATTTCCATGCACAAGGGAGCCAAGATGTTTAGATTCCTCCATTTCCTAAAGCAAAGCAGCATCATACCTACACCAGAACTCCTATTTAGAATTTCATTTTGTGCTCCTTAAAATTGTTTGAGTTAAACCTTCAGCTGAGATCCCAGGGATAATTGTTTTTCTTTAACAAAACAATTTAACTGCCTTTTAAAACTACTGAGAAGATTTACAGACTAAACAAATGTAATTGGGTACAGTTTATGTGCTTTTTGGCTAATCCCTTCATAAATAATACTGCAGCTAAAAAAGAAAATGTGCAATAAACATTGGCTAAGATCTCTGGGTAATTTTTAATGGAGTTTTGCTTCTAAAGCATGGCATGCTGCCAAGCACATGCATGTTTCTCTAAAAGGAATGAAGTTTGTGTTCTTTAGCAAGGATGAGTAAGCTGGTTTATATATCAGATTTCTTTCCACAAGCCAGTAAATAAAATCTTCACTTAAAATGATTCTGCACTTTTAAAATAACATCTAGGCACTGCAACCTCTCCAAGTAAGGATATGTCTAACCAAGGAACTTATACTCCAACATTAAGGTCCCTTCCAACCCAAATAATTCTGTGATTTTGTGAACACCATGTCAGCAGCTCCTTGGGGTTGTGGCTCTCCAGGAATTCTCTGCTGACACTCCGGACATTTTTCCCCTCAAGCTGTGGTGGAAATTTTAAAGTATAGCCTCAATTACAGTGTCAAAGCACTGGTGCATACACACACACACAGGTGCAAATAGGCAAAGGTTAAAACCCAGGATCGTCATAAATTGTGGGAAAAGTGCAGCAACGCTCTTTGGCTTCATCCCCAGGCTGCAGAATAGGGCAGCAGTGTCAGAGCAGGGAATTGCTGAGAGCAGCCACTTGGAGCCAGAGAGATTACTGGGTTTGCAGCAAATCAAGATCTGGAAATCACTGTCAGGGTGCCCCAGGATGATGAAGGCAGGAAGAGGTGGGTAAAGGACAAATTTGCTGAGCAGGATCATTAATACTAGCTCAAAAATTCATGACTTAGCAGGGTGCAGGACTCAAGACAAGCAGACAGCAATGTTTTGTGCCAGTGTCCAGTTCTCTGGCTCACAAACTGGAGAGCCAATAATTACAGGGAAGCACACCCTGTGCCTGTGGCCATCTGAGAATCACCACTGAGGTCCAGCAACAACTCACCCTGGAACCTGGTAAATATAGGTCAAACCTTCCAGTAAGACAGGCCTTGTAAAACATGGTTCAGGCCTTGCTATTCTGGCTAAGCTAGCCTGGCAAATTCCCATGAGAATGGAATCTTGTGGCAGTAAGAATCAGCTAGCACAACAATCTGTTCCTGTAAAAAGCCAGTTTGCACCTGTGAAGAAAAGGATTCTACTTGTCAGAATCCATGAAGAAAAAATGCAAACAGCTGTGTCAAGAGAGAACATTAGCACCTTCTAACCCCGAATGAATTGAGGGGCAAGAAAGTTGTCAACCAATTAGAATTAAACATGATGACTTTGAAAACTGTATAAAAATGAGTTGTAACATTAAAGTGGGACTTTGAAAAGTGTGTGTCTCCTCTCATTTCTAACACCAGGTCACAGCAGCAGTGTGTACTCAGAGCTGGGTGTTTTACTGGCTGGGGCTCCTTTAGCCCAGAGTCCTGCAGCTGAGATCTGAGGGCAGAGTTTCCCCAGTCACACTCCCTTCCTCACCCCAGGCTTTTTACTCACCCCAAACTAAGGCAGGGGGACTGAACATCTGTAAAACACTCCTGACTGCATGGTGAGAAACTTCTTTTCCACCTGCAGATGCTGGTCCATTTTTCTGTTCCATCCATATGAGGGCTCTGACAAATTTTCTCCTAAAACTAACTAAAATTTGATGCACATGTACAGCACTTTTGTGAATGTTCACCTAGCAGTGTCACTTTGCAGATAAGGGGAACAAACATCCTTTAGGAAAATGGAGCCCAAACCTTGGATGAGCAGACATTCTCATGGTTATGAGTTTGGCTGGAAATGTTTTAAATGGACCATTTTAATCCTGTTTTCAGGGGTCTGTGATGAACTGTTACTTATTTCCAGAGGACATTTTTTTTTCTGAAAATGTCAGACTGCTTTTTTTTGTGTTTGGGACTATCATATTTGAGTATGCAGTTTGTGAGTGTTTTATCTTGTTACTGCAAGTGTATTTAGAGACATTGTAGGCTGGGTTATAATATTAAATCAGAATTCACTATAAGTGTGGTGAGCTGCAAATGCACCTGGATCTATGAAGCCTAAAAACAATATTTGCAAAACAGTACTTACATGAAATGAGCTCATTGTCAGCTGAATGAAAAGTCTGATATGTCTTGAAAGTCCTTCCACCTGTTCATCGGTGATGAAGGTAAATACAAATTCGTGGATCCCCAACAATGGAATCAGCACAAGCGTAGATCTTGCCAATCTTAAAAAGAAAATGTTTGATTATTGTATTTTGTAAACATCCTTGGTGCCAAAAAGCTCAAAGAAATTATTCCAAATCATGCCCTCGATATTCTGACTTTGGAATGGGAGTAGCAGTTTTGTGCTGTTGAGGATAATGTATGCATCAATCTGTGGATTTAAAGTTAAAAGGCATGTGTAAATTAAATATTTTCCACAGCACATCCTGGCAGAATAAAGTAGTGCCTGATTCTCTATCAGGCTAAAAACACAGCACTAGAGGGTTTTTCTTTTTCTTCCCAAATTTTGGTGACAAAGGGAAAAATGTGTCAGAGCAGCAGAGGCCACAGGTGTGAGGGGAGATACCTGAGAGCAGAGATCTCACTGCACTGAAAAGCCTTTGTGGAAATGCCCCCAAAACCCAGCACTATTTCTCATATTCTGAATATCTGTTACACCTGGTGATGGTAGGTACATCATTAGGGGAAGATGACAAGTTTTTGATGTGACAAAATTTTTAAAAAGGAGCCAGTAATTCTGTGTCTTTTGTTACATACCTGTATTTGTAGTCATGAAAGCTCATTTGCTGAGCTTTTAGTTTGGAAATCAGCATTCTGAGAATTTTTAAGAAGATGACAAAGTTAACCTCGAAGGAAAATACAAATGGTTTACTTTCAGCAAATGTTATGACATTAAAGAGTTAACTACTAAATAAATGTATAATTGTTATCTAACACTTGCAAAACCTGCCACCAAATAGCTGGAATGCAGCTGGGATGAGGTTGGAATACAAGCAGGTTATTGTCACATACTAAATATACAAAGCTAAATAACTTAGCATGCCTTATTCAGCCTGACATATAATTTGATACAAAATTATAAAATTACATTTCAATTTTTTTAATATAGAACTCTGCTTCCTCATCTTTTGAACAAAACTTTATCCCTTCTGTCACTGTATGTCTCCCTTCATATTTCTGTGTCAGGAATCTGTATCTTATTTGTTCCAAAATTTTGAAGGACAAAAGTGATACTAATTAAAAGACCAAGGAAGAAAAAAAATACAGGGTGTATAATTCTTACTGCAATGGAAAACAGCATTGGTCCTCGGATGATCCACCAGATCCCCATGTGCTCATTTGTTCCCCAGCACCTGACAAATAATTTAAAATATAATTATTTTCATAGGGAAAAAAAAAGTTAGAATGCTCACATAACTTGTATATGTATTTCAAAAGGAACTTGGTGAACTTTTTCAGGTGGCTCCCAAAAGAAATTGAATAAAACTAGAAAGAGTTTAACCAACAACTCTGAAGATCTTTCCACATGAATGTTTATAAAGGTGTCCCTAGACCAAAAACTTCAGAGCTATCTGGTAAACTCAGTCTTTGAATCCACAAAACATGACACCAAACCCTCAAATTGGAATTAATCCTACTTAAATTCTCTATCTGAAACTGGAGACTGGAAATGAGTAAACTGGGAATTGTGACCATGCTTCTCAATCTGCCGAAAAATATTCATGCTGTTTCCTTGCAGCTGTCTCTTTTTCTCCTGTTTAACCTTCTGATTTGTCCTATTTCTTCTTGCTAATTAGCCTGAGGTTCTGGAGGATCTTGGCTTGTCATTTACCATTTACATGACATCTGATTCTGTAATTATGGTTTGGATGTTGCTTATTATCCACGTCGGCGTTGCAAATAAAATTCTCTAGAAACCACAAAAAATAAGAGGAGAACAGAAGGTTCCATACATAAACCACAAAGTTTATGTGATGTCACCAACAGCATCACTGAAGACCAGAAACTGGTGCTTGTTAGGGCTTGTTACTGTCACTGGTGCCCTCACCAAATCTCAGTGACTATCAGGTTTTGTCATGAGCCTCCACTGAAACTGACTTTTCTTCTTTTAAAAGTGGCAATGAATACAAATCAAACTCAAAATTATCTCCAAGGACAGCACTGTTCTCCTGACTGACAGGATGCTCTCCATGGAGAGGTTGGTGCACACAATTTACTTCATGTAAAGGGGAGAACATTTCAGGAACAGTGAAAGTTCATTCCACTCCTCACTACATGCATAAATAAATCTGAGAATTCCTAGAAGTTTTTTAATGTAAAAGTACTAAAGGGAACCTTGAAAATGCAACAAGTATCAATAGGTGCTGTATAATCTGATAATCTGCTGTCAGTTCTTGTGCCAAGAGCTTTCAGCCAAGCAAGCAGAGTCAGGATTCCACAGAACATTTTATTTAATAACCTACCCAGTGTTCTCCAGTTTGGATCTGCTTATTCCCCAAGGGCCCACAAATAGAATTGGAACAACTGAAAAGAAAAGAAGAGTCTATTCCAGCCAAGCTTGTAGAAGTGTGGTGCAAAGATTTGTGCTTTTCAGTTTTCTATTTAGAACAGTACAAAAATCAACTTCATGTTGGCTTTCCCCATTTGCAGTTCAAATACAAAATGACTTTTTGTGGTGTAGCTGAATCTTGCATTTTCAGACTAATGAATACATTCACACATAAACACACTGCTGATCTGCTGAAATCTAAATTTCTGACCCTGAGAGTTCAAAGTAATTGGCACAGGAGGCCTCACAGACCTCAGGCACAGCTGTTGAGCTTTAAAGGAGTTTCCAGTGAAGCTGTGGAATGCTGCCTGGTTAATTAAAACAGCTGACAGACGATTGTTGTCCTGGACCTCTTCAAGAAAATCCCAGTCCCTTTATTGTTGCCCCCCAACCCTTCCTGGAGGTCATAAACTGCAGGCTGAAAAAAAAAATAAGAAACAAAACCTAAAATAAAGGGTTACTGCAGTCTTCCAATGGACTACAAGAGTGAAAGCCCAAGTCTCAAATCATCAGCTAAAATCAGTGTTCCACTGAATCCCCAGCCCCATAACAGGGGATTTTCTGGTGGATGTGGCAGAAATTAAAGCAGGTGTGGGTCCCTGGGAGCAGAACAGGGACAGTTCAGGATTCTGGGACACTAAGATCATGAAGAAAGATGGAGTGTGGAACAGAGAAAGGGCCAGAAAGAAAATACTCTCTAAGGGAATAGATTTCAGAGTAGATAAAAGGGGTGAAGGGATGAAAGGGTCTCACTTGTGTGGGAGATGGTATTGGTGCAAAGAGAGGGTCTGCAGGAACAATTGGGGCAGCTGGGGACAGAACTGCAGATCCAGGGGGATATGAGGTGGTCTCATCCCAGGGTGATGAGGGGATGTTATCAAATGCAGATCCTGGGCAGCAGCTGAGGAAATGTCAGTGTGAGCCCTGGGTGAGCCCTGCTGCCTCAGCAGCATGGAACTACAAATGTCTGTAAGATGTGTCCCATCTTAGCAGGGATTGTAATAAACATAAATAAAAAATGAAGCTGATTTGTGGGGACAGCCTTTAGAAAACTGGTGAATGTGATGTGACCAATGGACAAGGACAACAGGCAAATGATCATTATTATTACTATTAATATTCTTCTGGTAGGGAGCAAATTCCCTAACAGACTTGGCCATTGCAGTTTGAACAAGCAATGAAATGACTGATCCCCATTCCAACAAGCTGGTGATCAAAGCAACAGAGGGGTTTAGAGATGGTCAAAGAATGGAACAACACTAAAAAAACATGAAAGGCAGTGGTTTGGTGCATCAGCAATCTGTGTGCTCATACAGCCAAGGATCCTTTAAAGGGGAACGTGAGAGGGGACAGAGAAATCCAGGCATGGATGGTGAGAATGATCCCCAAAAGTAATTACCTTTAAATTGTCTTTATTTCATGGATAATGCCTGAAATGTTAGACCTGACTCACATAGTGTTTCAAACTGTCTCCTGACTTGAAGCACACCTTAGAACCTTCAGGTGGGCTGGGAAGGGGAGCATTTAAATGAAAATTGCTAATGACTTGGGACTTTTGCTATAGAGGTGCTCTATTACAAAGGGAGGAAATGAAGTTGCTGGCAGTACCATAATGTTCAGTGATGACAATATACAGCCCAATGTAAGGAAGTTTCTTCTTGTTCTGCCCACCAGGCATCTGTTTTCTTACTAAACAATTCCCTGATTTCCTGTATCTGCAGCTCAAGCTGAACTGCAGCCAATGTACCACTGCTGACATATCTCCATTTACAATTGCTGGCTTCAAAACTGACAAATAAAACAAAAGTCAGATTTTTTTTTCCTTCTTCACAAAATATCCTCCACTGACTCAGCAAAGCACCACATAATCAGTGCCTGGAAACAGTTCAGGACTTACCCCATCCTATCACAATGTATGTCTGCAGCAGTCGCCTTTCAGAGAGCACCACAGTGATCAGCAATGTGTGCAGGTAAATTCCTTCTACTAATAGCCAGAAGTAATTTGCCCCAACAAAGTAATGCATGAAAAACTGGGCAGTCCTGCAAATGATTACAATCTGTAGGAATCAGAGACCAGGAGTCATTGTAAATACAGATGTCATGATCTGCATGGGAGAGTTTTTACTGATGAGCTGTTAAAATAGTCATCATTAACATCTTGCAGATAATTTTCCTTATTGACATGGGCAAGTTCTATTCCTACAACATACAAGAATAATTTATTCACAGTAGGCATAAATGAGATGTAAATAAGTGCCAAACAAATGCAGAGATTTCTTTCTGAAGGCTACAAGATGATTTGTTTGCATAAGTGCTGTTTCTAAATATTACAATCAATTAATATGGTCTTTCTATTCATTTAAAATAAATCCCTTATCTCTTAAAATAAATCAGGATATCATTTTGATTACCCCAACTTTTATCAACAAAATTTCAGCATCCAAAGACCAACTTATGAACACCCCAACACTTGATGCTGAAGGGCAAACTTCCAAAACTGCAACTGTTATAACCACTAGAAGCACACATTTATTATTAGCTATGTATTAACACCTTACCTCTGGACTGAGGTATAATATCCATCCAGTTTCATCATTTGGTCTTTTTGAGTAAATATTGTAGTACACAGAATCTTTTATAAGAACTGCTGCAGCACGCAAGATAAAGGATGCAAATAAATTCATGTGGATGTAGTTTCTTGTGCAGTGAAGTTTTCTGTGGGAGAAAAAAATAATGTATGAATCCTCTGGAATATATCTGATTTGCAGAAATAAAATTTCTAAAAACCAACAAAAACCCAGCAAAACAACTGTTGTATTCATATGGTTGCCATCAATGGTTTCTGCTTAGAAATTTTATTTTTATTGCTCCTTAGAAAAATACAAGTTATTTACATGGAATCAACAGAATGGTTTGGGTTGGAAAGGATCTTAAGGCCCATCTCATTCTATCCCCCCTGCCATGGGCAAGGATACCTTTCACTAGGTCAGGTTGCTCCAAGGCCCATCCAACTTGGCCTTAAAATCTTCCAGGAATGGGGCAGTTTCTCTGGATGAGCTGTGCCAGGGCAGCACAGTAAAGAATTTCTACCTAATATCTAATCTAAATCTACCATCTTCAGTTTAAAGCCATTCCCTCTTGTCCTACCACTCCATGTTCTCATCCAAAGTTCATTCTCAGCTTTTTTGTAGCCCCTTCAGGTACTGGAAGGCTGGAAGGTAACTAAATAATAACTTCAATTTCATAAAAAGAAGAATATTAATACAGGGCTCTGTATGTTTAAAATGCATGTAAATTTGTACTAACCTGAGTAAAGAAAGTATAAGCAGAGCTAATATCAGTGAGATGAGGGAAAAGTAATATCCTATAGTGTATAACAGCTGTAATGTGGTGAGTAGTTTATGTTCTTCTTCCTGGGAACAAAGAAGAAAAATATGTTATGTGGGCAGGGGACAGAGCAGAAACACAGCTCAGAAACTTTGGGGATCACCTGCTTTGGGTTCCAAGGATCCAGGGCAGGATTGTGATCCCTGCTCTCTGCACTGCCTTTGAAATCAGTGTGTGACAAAGACACTTGCACCCAGAGTTTCTTTTTAAATGCAAAAGCACTCCCATATTTCTCCTGCACAAACACCAATCTTAGTCCAAACCACAGTTGATCCTTGCCACCATTCCCTGCACCAAGTGGATGCTGGTGGGGAACAGCTGCAGCATCAACTCCCTGAGCCTCACACAAGTGTGTGTGTGGCCTGCAGCCTCAGTGACCCGCTGGGTCTGCACAGTTTGAGTCAGCTCTGCCCAGAGCTACTCAAACAGACTGACTTCCTTGAGTTCAAAGGGAAAAACACAATTATTATCTTAGAGCTGTCTTGACTGTCTTTGAATGACAAATAAAACCTCATAGGAGGAAGGGAACTACTCACACTTTCATAGATTATCACACAACACCTGAGTTGAAAGGTACCCACAAGGACTGTTCAAGTCCAGCTCCTGGCCCTGCACAAATTTCCCTTCAATTTGCCTAATTTAACATTTCTTTTTCCTAACATTTTTTCTATTTTAGCTGCTTATGTCTACCTCTCAACTATTCAAACTTTGAGCCAATTAAATAAAACAAACAGGTACAAGCCCACATTTAGTGTTGGTAGGGAAGCTGATTAAAGCTCTCAAAGAAATTGTCTGCTGTCACACAAGATGAAATAATATGTCTTGCAGAAACAAATATGCTATCCAGAATGGTCAACAAACCTTGGAAAACACTCAGAACTTATGAACATTTATCACATTTACATAAATAAACTGAAAGTTTGGAAATTCATGTACTTACTATATAAAGAGCTCAGTAAAAACGTAGTAACACACAGAGATACTAAACTAATAATGTTTTGTAACTAATCAGTAAAGCAGTGTTACTTGATAAAGAAACAGCACTCAGCATTAAAAAGTGAAAAATAGTGGTAATAGTGCTTACCTAAGAGACCTAATTCTGACATCTGCTAAGCTGAACTCCATGGCAAAAAGAAGTTTGGCTGACAGAGTCCAGCCCCTGGCCTGATACAATATGAGAAATACAGGAAGGATGGCATTAGATGAGGGTGAATCCTCCAGTCTCTGACCAGCTAACTTTGAAATAACCAATTAACAGCTCATTAAATGCTGAAAGGCTCAGAAGGGAAGTTGTCTTTGTCAGACTAATGTCATGTGGGGAGATGCTGGGATGCTCATTTGCTTGACAAGTTTTGGTGTTTTTTATTTTATTAGGAGAAATCAGCACATGTGAACACTGGACTCTGAACAGAAAATAACTTGTGGCATCTAAAGCAGAAATCCCCTTCTTTAATATTTTCCCTTCTGCTTCTTATAAATAAAATAACAGCTTTCCATTTGGTAATTTAAATGAAATCTGAAGATCCTTTGCAGGTATTAAATGGAAATGTTTTGTCAGTTACTCAAGAAAGGATTAAGAAGATTAAAGTTTTCAACCGTAATATAAAACATACTTACATTTTTTTGGAAATGATTTTTCTCAGAACATTCTGAACTATCCCGCCAAATGTCTGTGGAATTTTCCTTTGTTTGCCAAATCCCTTCATCCAAGCAGACTCTGTATACATGTCCTACACTTCCTGAAAGTAAACAGAGTTTTAGTTTGAAAGGTCAAAATAGAGATTTCATTTTTCATACACGTTTGAAAGATTTCTGCCTTACACCTCCACAATGGACTTTACACCACACATACTCAAAAAAAGAATAAAACCCACTTTTCTTTTGTCTTTGTCAATATATTTTCTATATTCACATAGGACAAGGCAGGAATCCAGCAGAAATAAATTCCCAGAATGTACCTGGTTTTTACAAGAAAACCCACACAGTACATTCAAAAGAGAAACCTACATCTCACTTTATTAATTTTTCCTCATTAAACTTGTGAATAGGTAATTCACTGATCAGGATTTGATTAAGGAATGATCTTCCTCTGTAACACCTGATGCAGGCTGGTGTTTCATGTCTGTGCTCTGGGGCCGTTTCAGCAGGTGGGGTGAACAGAAGTTTTCTTGGTTTTTACTGCATTGTCCCAATTTATACTAATTAGGAATTTGCCCATAGCATCAGAGGAATGGTATGGAGACCCTGGTTGATGTTTGTTTGATGCTGTGCCCAATAGCTGCCATTCATTTATTCTGATCAGACCTGAGCTCTTTCAATCATTTTTTTAGTTGAAAATGTTTAAGGGTGGTAGCAACAACCAGAATATCTCAGAACATATGTGAGCAATGTGTTTTGCTCAGCTCAGAGCTGAGAGAATTGCTTTGGGAGCACAGTTTGTTGTGATGGAGCAGGAACTCTCTGTGAATACTAGACACTGGAAAAACCTTAAACCATCCATGAAATGTGATCAGAAAGCTTGCTTTTGTAGGAATTCAGAGATAAAGAGTCTCCATTCCATGGAGGCAAGATGCTTTTGTTTATTATGAAGAGCTGGGTTTGTTTTAAATGGTTGGCAGAAGCAGTTTGGGAGATTAGATAGAAACTTGGTGTCTTAATGTTTATTAGAATAAAAAAAAAATTATATTAAGGAACAAACCATGTGTGGCTTGGGCTGGAGTGGGGTAAGGAGCTGGTACAAGTCTCCCATAAATTAAAGGTCTGGGGCAGAACTGGTCCCTCCAAGTGGAATTAGAAAAGCAGCTCAGAAATGTGTTTAGCAGGATCCAGAAATGCTGCTCTGTGCTGTTAGAAGTGCCCTTTCATTCCTTTATGGGAATCTTGTTTGGTCCTCAACACTTCTGCTCACGAAGGTGTTTTTCCCCCATTCCTGAGAGGCTCCCTGCTGCATTCCCTGCAGGAAAAGGCTGCTGCAAGGCTGGCTTGCTCACACCACTGGAGGTGCTGGGAATACCCCTGGGTTTGGCTCTTCCAGCTTTCTGGAATTGTGTCTGGGATCAGTGGGGACCTGAAGCAAATGGTTCCTTTCCCTTCTGCAGTCCTCAGGTTTATAATCCAGCTGGTGTGTGGAGTCTCAGCGTCATGGGAGGCCCCACGTTGGACACCAACTGAAGCAATAGTTCCTTGCCCTTCTCCAGTCCTCAGGTTTATAATCCAGCTGGTGTGTGGGGTCTTAGCCCCATGGGAGGCCCCACATTGGGCACCAACTGAAGCAATAATTCCTTGCCCTTCTCCAGTCCTCAGGTTTATAATCCAGCTGGTGTGTGGGGTCTCAGCCCCATGGGAGGCCCCACGTTGGGCGCCAACTGAAGAAATAACTCCTTTCCCTTCTCCAGTCCTCAGGCTAGCTCTGGACAAGAGATGGGTGGAACTACTTCATGGACAAAGCTAAAAAACCCAAGGAGGCTCTTAATCCCAGGAAATGTCCAGTACTTTATTCCTGAACCACATCCAGGGAGAAAGAGAGAGAACAAAGGAGTTGGCAGGGATTTTCAAACCCAGGGTGAGGGGATGGGGAAACTGAGCTGCAGCAATGGGGTCACACTGGCAGGGAGGAGCTCAGGGAGGGCTGAACCAGCTTCATAGAACTTCAGGGGAGTGCAGTGCAAACCGTTTTTCTCAGTGTAATATATGAACCTACACAGTGCAATACAACAGGGACCCCAGAGGCTGAAGCTCAGGAGCTGAACCCTGAATCTATCCCTATGATAAAGCCCTGGCAATGTGGTTACATGACCCCTCAAATGTTCCCTTCAGACCGTACAGAGCTGGGGCAGGCACAGATGGAGAAAAAGAGCGAATAAACATCAGAAATGATTTTGTGCCTCAGTCCAGCAGTGGTAGAAAGAGGTGAGACTCTCCCCCATCCACTTCAGAGGACACTGAGGCAAGACAGACAAGCACCACCTGTGCTTTAGCTGAATTCCTGGCACAAACTCCAAGACAAGTTACCACTTTCACATTACCATTTTCCAGCCATGGCAAATACGAAGGACAAGGAACAGAGACATTTCCTGGGGGTGAGTAAGGCCAGCAAACAAATTGATCAAATGTCCCATTGCAATGTACTCCTGGGGAGAGAAGCAAATAAAAGTTTTACAAAAAGTTGTCCAGACAATGGACAATCATGAAACCATTTTGTACTACTCCAGGTAACCTGCAAGCTACTCCAGAGTAACAAAATATTGCAGATAAATGTTGTGTATTCACTGTGCAGTGCAGAAACACGAGCTGCCCTTCTTCCCTGAGACCATGCATCACCTGAAGGCTTTGCACTCCACTATGAGATAAATTTATTGCTTAAAATCACAAGGAAGTGAGGTCAGACCTCACCACTGTCTGCAGGTTCCTTTTGAGGGACAGCACAGGGACAGCTCTGGTCTCTGCTCTGTGACAGTGACAGAACCCATGGGATGGCTGGAGCTGTGCCAGGAAGGTTTGGATTATCAGGAAAGGTTCTTCCCCCAGAGGCTGCTGGCCCTGCCCAGGTTCCCCAGGGAATGGGCACGGCCCTGAGGCTGTCAGAGCTCCAGGAGAGCTTGGACAGCGCTGCCAGGGATGGACAGGGTGGGATTTTGGGGAGTCTGAGCAGGGACAGGAGCTGGGCTGGATGATCCCTGTGGGTCCTTCCAGCTCAGGATGTTCTGTGATTCTGTGATTTTATGACTCTATGATCCCAAGGCCCCTGTGATCCAAATGTGACAGTGAGATCCCAGGCATGCTATCCCTCACTGGTTTGATGCATGCAGCAGACTGGGAATGGAAGATATTTCACCTTTCCCACCTTTCCCTGGGAGACCAGCTCTTACCTCTCAGTTTCTCACAGTGACTCCTTTTAGTCTTTGGGCAATATCTCAGATTCCCAGAAATATTAAATATCTCTTATTATCAGAGGTTATATCTCTGGTAATATCTCAGAGTAACTTGGTTTTAATCTCCACAGTTATCACATCACTCAAAGGATAGAAGGTTAAGATAAAATACTTGATAATGCAGAATTGAAATAGTGCAGGCAGGTGACAGCAACATAAAATAAAATGCATTAATGGCTGCCCTAGTGACTTGGTTTGTTTCTGTCTTTTTTTTTAGGATAACACCAAAGTTCTTCTCTCTTAACTTTAATGCTTTTGCTCATCCTAAACCAGAAGAGAATATCCCAGATTACTTTCCATAGTGCTTAGCAATACTTTGAGAAACTTGTGTGGGAAGAAGAATACAGGGAGCAAGATAGCTCTGTGCTATCTCACCAGCATCTTTTTGGGGTGCTGCTGCTAAAATACAGAGCACAGGATGTGCATTCTTACATATTCTGCTGTACCTTTGAGGCTAAGCATCTGTGTTATGATCTCTGTAGCTGTTAACATTTATAGCTGCATTTTTATTGTTCTTTTCCCCAATTTCTGTTTGTTCAAGTGTGGACTGGGGAGGCTGCCAGGAGAAAAATACCTTTTTTTTTCAATTTCATGAAAGCTGAAGTTCTGAAGCCCTGTAGTTCTCTTGATTACCCACTACAAACTACTGCCCTCTAATATCTTTCTGGGTCACCTGGCTGAGTTCTAATTGCCACCAAAGCCATCATTCCCTGCTTTCCTGGCAAAATACAATCTTCTTTTGCATCATGCTAATGTTTTCTGCACACCAGGTGTTCAGCACAGGCTATTGACATCTGCTGCTCTCTACTGCTCCTTTCATCCCTGTCAGCATTAGTTGTAAGCCATCCTGCAGGTACTGGCTGAGCTGATGTGTGCTTTGTTTTCCCTGCTTTCTATTTTTGTCCCCTCTGCAGTCCTCATCACTCTCTTCTTGCCTCCTTGACCGTAGTCACACCGTCAGTAACTTATGGAAGCTTCTTTTCTCTACTTTTCTGTGTTTCCCCCTTCCTTACTTTCCACAAATGGCTCTGACTTCTGACCCCTCCCAGTTTGGAGTCACCAGCCAATTTGGTGAGGGTGCTTTCAATGCCTGCCTATAGCCAGTGAGTCCAAAACAGAGAGCACAGTTTCACTTTTCACCTTTCCTTGGTGAACAGCAGCCACACCTCTGCTAGCCACACCTTGGACTTCTCCAACTACTCAAACCAAACCCGTGCCATCCTTTCCTGAAGTCAGACTCCTGGCTGAGCAGAGTTTGTACATTTAGGAGTGAAATAATGACAGATTATGAAGTCCCCTTTTGGCAAACAGCAGAAGACTTTGAGCACCCATCAAAGGAGGGAGGCATGAATTCAGGAGGAGACACTGTAGGTGTGCTGCTCCTCATCTAAGCATCCAAAAACACAGAGACAGGAGAATAAACAAGGGACTTTAGGCTAATATTTGTGTCAGGTGAATTGTTCTACATTTAGAACTTAGGAACAGACATACAGCAAGACAATATTTGCATATTTGTCAGTGTTACTCAATAAATGTCTTCATTGCTCAGTTCCTTACCACTGTCTACAGATGATTCCTGCAGCATTTTCAAGCATTCCTGTTTGTATTTGTTCCATCCAGTAGTGGTTTTTTCCAGCAGAGAACCTTTGGCCTGGGAGTGAAAATACTGTATATGAGAACAATCAGTTAGAACCTTGTAGGCCTTAATAACAACTGTCTTTCCATTCTAAGACATTCTGGTCTGAGCACAGACAGTGGCGCGGAGAGGAGAG
>JAOTQP010000792.1:2294346-2328271 GCA_026413545.1 Cichladusa arquata
GGGAAAGGATTGTTTTGTGTGACTGAGCTGGGAGGAGAACTTGTGACACTTTGTATGGAGTTCAGAGTCACACACCAGTGCAGTGCAGAGTCTGGAAATATGAAAGCTGAACCTTAAGGCATCAAAACAGCCAAGGAAATCCAAAGGAAACCTGGCACTGGCTGCCTGGCAGCTGCTTTGGGTTCCATTCCTGGAGGTGAGGTTCATACACAGTCATGGAGAAGTTCACTCAACCAGAGTGAGGAGCTAAATGACAGTTCCACATCACTTCCTGATGGAATTGTCCATCTCCTCAAATCTGCAGGCATGATCACATAGCCAGTACCTGATTACTATTGATGGGAATACTTGTGAGATAAATTTGTTTTGGTCACATAGCCAATACCTGGTCACTTGATGTAAATACTTGTGAGATAAATTTGTATTCTATCATAAAACTTTCTGATGAAAAAAAATCAAGTCTACACAGAATCAGAGCTTCAGCTGACATAAAAAAAGTTAAGAGCTGTCATCTGACCTGAAAAATTAATTTTAAGTATAGTTAGAAGGACATATTTTAAAAATTTAAATTACTAATCAAAATGAAACATTTCACAGGGTAGCTCTGGCTGCCCCAAGAGTCCTTAATGGTTGATCTAAAAGACTAAGAAATCCCCTTCAGATAACGTTTTCAAAGAAATAATAAACAGATATTCAACAGGAAACCATGATGGCTTGAGTGGCAGCAACTTGTGAATTGATCATCAGATACCTACAGAAGCACTACCAACAAAAATGGGCTGAAAAAAAGCTACCTTGCTGTTTGTACATGATTATTCAGTGTGCAGGGGTCTCCACCCTGGGGAAAGGACATCAACACAGATAAAGGCTGAAGAATGCTGGCAGTGCCTGGGAATGAGGAAAATCAGCTTTTGTTCCCTTCTTGGTGTGAAAGGGTTTGATGCAGGTGCCCCAGGGAGAAGATTTCAGTCTTGTCTGCAGTGGGACATCCTGTTAAGGCTTTTCTGTATGAACTGTATTTGTAGAGAGTTATTTACTGTTCTGAGAATCACAGAATGTCCCAGGTTGGAACACAAGGATCACCCAGCCCAGCTCCTGGCCCTGCACAGACACCCCAACAACCCCACCCTGTCCCTGAGAGCTTTGTCCAAATTTTCCTGGAGCTCTGGCAGCCTCAGGCTGTGCCCATTCCCTGGGGAGCCTGGGCACTGCTCTGGGGGAAAAACCTTTTCCTGATATCCAGCCCTGAGCCAGGTTCATGCCATCCCCCTTGGGACTGGAGTCCAAGAGTCCAATCCACAAGAGTGAGGATTTTGCAGGATACCTCTGAGCTGCCACTGGAAGGCAAACCAAGGAGGCTGGGAATAAGGCTTTAGAGGGAAGGGGAAATGAAGGGGGTGAGACACCTTGATGTTCTGTGTCTGTGTAAGTGTGATAATTGATAAAGATTTGTGTTAATCACAGAAGGTTTGGAGTTTGTATAAACCAGAATACTTAGATAAGGCATGGACCTAGATAAAGGGAAATATATGATAAAAATCATTCTGTTTTAAATCCCCCTGTTATGAATATTATGTTTTCTAAGTAAGTTGTATTTAATACCAGTTTGCAAAACAAGGCTTTCCCACAGCCTGAACGATTTTGCAAAATCAGGTTTCCTGCCTTTGTGTAATCAATTGCAGCCTATCCCTAAGACCAGACTGCCTGACTTGTGCCATTCCTGATCTACCAAGACCAGATGGTTATCTATGGGACTTGACAAATCACCCAGAGACTTCACAGATGTTTTTTAACCACCACTGCTTACCTGACAAAATTGTGACAACAAAAAAATAGCAGTTATTGATTATTACAAGAAAACCAGACTATAAAGAGAAGCTGCAAACTGGAGTTGGATGGAGTGTGGAGGGGGCTGTGACCCCTCTGCCTCCCCAGCGCTGCTTTGCTCTGTCTATATAAAATAAAGCAATCTAAATTTTGCTGAATATCGAGACTATTGATTCTCATTTATAACATAAGTGAAAAGGAGTCAACAAAAAGTCAGAGGCAGGCTTGCCTCTGTGTCCTGCCACCCCTGGTTCCTCAGGGAGGGGCTCAGGCTCTCAGGAGGAGGGTGCCCTCCAGCTGGGGCAATTTGGGGAGCACAGAAATCACTGCTGCTAATGGTTTTGCCATGTTGGAAAAAGCCAAGTCACAGAACAACAGAATTACATAATGGTTTGGGCTGGAGGGACCTTAAAGACAAGAAAGATCTTGTTCCAGCCCCTGCCATGGCAGGGACCCCTCCCACAGGCCCAGGCTGTTGTTTTGGGGCTATAGGACAGCAGCTAAAGGATATAGTTACAAAGCTTTTTGTGCCATGGAGACGCAAAAGGAGAATTTTTATTTAAAGAAACACTACACTTATATAGAGTAGTTTGTGGAGTAAGGACAGAAATTATTTCATTGGTGTAGGAGAGGTGACATTCTTACAAGAGAGGTGACACCTTCAGTTACGTAGCTCACACACGTTGCAGGTGAATAATCATTGTTATAATTTTGGGGGTTTTTAATGTTTTTATTGAGCAGAATGAGAAATTTCAGTACTGCTTCCCTGGTTCCCAGCAGTACCCAAGGACACCAGGCTGCTGCAAGCCCCATCCAGCCTGGGACAGTGCAGGGATGGGCTGAGCTCCCTGAGGCTGTGCTGGGACCAGCAAACCCCTCTCTGCAGGACAGGCTGTGAGTGCAAACCCCAGGAAAGTTCCACCATGATCCAAGCTTTGGGTTAGGTGCAGTGCGAGTTCCATGGCAGAAACACAAACTTCCAGGGACATTTCCCATCATCTCAGCCAGTGCAAACACCAGATTTTGATCTGTTGTGTGTTTCGGTTGCCATTTGGTCACTGCTTTCAAACAGGATTCCTGAACGTGGCAAAATTCATCTCCAGTACCCGAGACAGAAGCTCAGAAAGTCCAAAAAGATCTTTTGCCCTACACTGGACATCATTTCAGGTTGTCTGAAAATGGTTTTTTAAGTAATTTTTTTTTTTGCCTCAGCCCGCCAGCCTGGCCCCTGCTTGCGCTGAAGTTCACCCATGAGGAAATTCAATCAAAATTCCCTGGAAGTGTCTGGCCTTTTCTTGAGATTGCACCAAGAAGACACCACTCTTTAGAACTTTTTGGATCCAGAAAAAAATGCTGCCTGAAACTTTCATTTAGGAAATGGATTATATTTGCTTGCAGACCAGCTGAAATTTAAGTTTTTCATAACTGACCACAGTACAGCCAGAATGTCACCCTTTTAATTCTTTTTTATACTGAGCTAGCAGTGAAATGAAATGTTTCTGTTTATTCAGACTATGCTCTTATGGACAGAAAAAAGCCCCTTCAATTTAGGCATAAACTAAAAATAAAAGCTGAAAAATATTTATTCATTCCTTCAGCCATGATGTGGGTTTAGTCTGATGGATATTTTTCCTATCTATAGAGGTTTTTGCTAGAAAATACAGATATAGTGATTTATGGCTGTTATTCCTTGCAGTGTTTCTTTCAGATGAAATAAAATATAAAGAAATACAGCACATATTTCTTTAAACAAGTTGCAAGAACCACTATGACAAATTAATTCACTGTGATTAGTCTAGCAAAGTTCTGATCTCACAGAAGTATTTGGGAGATTTTCTGTTAGCATTGATGGAATTAATGCTTTGGTCGAGGTGTCTCACAAATCTGAGAGTTGTTTCACTTCTATAAACAGAAGTTCTAAGCAGAGAAGCTCTAGATTTGAATTATATAAAAAAATAAGAATATTTTGTTTTTTAAAAAAAGAAAAGTATTTGTCTTCTGATAATTTTTTCTTCATAAAGATGTTAGAAACACAGATACGGGCTTTATAGCACATACAGATGCAAACCCACTTTCTTAGAAACCCAAGAAAATGGAGATTAAGTGGATAGAAATACCTTTTACTTTCAGTTTATTGTCCTGATTCATAGAAATTCATAGAAATGTACCCTAAATATATGTGTGAATTGTATTCAGTTAAATTGAAATTTACCAAATATCAGTAATTGTTAAAAAAATTATTCAAATCAAGATTGATATTAATAAATAAATAAGAATCACTAAAAGCCTACATGAAAATTTCCTTTAAGTGAATTACACTGATACATTTTCTCATTAAATACCTAAAGCCCTTCCAAATTATAAGGTGAGTAAGAAGTAAGCATTTAGAATTTTGTAAAGATTTAGGGAAAAAATAAAGTGGTTTAGTGAATCTCTACAAGAAATAAAGGCAGCAATCTCATACAGATTTATTTGCTTTCTGTATGAAGGTGAGGTGCAGAATGACTTTACAGATTTCACAAATTGGAAATTCAGTGCTCAGAAGTCAGAGGTTAAAAAGTAGTGCCAGAAACAAATCAAAGCTGGATTTAGAACAGAGAAAAAACAGTAGAAAATAAACATGATTCATAATAGTATTTTTATCTGGTATGAAAACTGAAAAACAAATATAATTTAATACTGATCAATACTGGTATGAAAAGTGATTGTGTAAATGGTTGTAAACATAATTTATTCACTATATGAATGAAGATTAATAGAATAAAGTTGTAATAAATTACCTAGTCAGAGAAAGTTCTAAGATAAAACTCTACAGCTTTGCAGCGTTGTTTCTCATGACTAATTAGTAATAAAAATAGATTATTATGCTGGAAGGAGTTTTGGTACAAACATGCTGCTTGTGACAGTTAAAATGCTACATGCTAGGAATTCCCTTTTGTACTGCCCATTACTAATGACTGAATCAGCTTACCTGTTTCACAAGAAACAATATCATGAGAGAGCTGGCAGATGTTGGAGGTATCCTGGACCAGAGTCCCATGCTGGAACAGAGAGCAAAAAGTGTCACCATGCCCATCCGAATAAATTTGTTCCCAATATGCTGCTATTTCACTCTATAGAGCAATTATATTAAAAAAAAAAAAAAAAAAAAAAAAAGTAAAAATGTCTTATTTTATGAATGCCACTGTTCCATGAATCTTCTTTCCAAATAAGTGAGGAAGTCTCCTGAAGTGTTTAGCCTTGCTAGACTTCAACTACGTTTTGGTTTTTCTTAGTAAAGGAAGAGAGCTTAGTCTAAACTTCACAGCAACTCTGCTTACTGTAGCTTGTCCATTAGCCAATAAGAAGTCAGAAAACTATTAAAACATTAAAGGGCTGATCCTGTTCCTTGAAGCTCCACAGGAGTTTTGCCAGTGATTTTTCCAGAATGCAATCCAGCTCCACAAAAACACACATCTATATATTTATGCACACCTCATGAAACCAATAAAGGACACCTCAGAACACAGAAAAGTTCTGTGTAGGGAGCAAGCATCTCCCATTGGCTGTCAGAAAGCAGCTCAGTAAAATTTGGTTTTACGCTTTTTGATCAAATTTTGTCAAATAGGCACAGCCAGCGCAGGATCAGGGAGAATCGAAGTGTGAAAAAAGTTATGTTGCCAGCAGTTCAGTTTTACTACAATTCTTGTGATGTTCAGTGTTTTCTTCAAAGCTTCAGCTGCCAGGTCTTGGTGTTACCTGCATATATTTGGTTTACACAACTTTATTCCAGCAAAAATCACTGAACGTAACACTTTGCTTGAAGGGAGGTGCAGCAAATCAATTTGCTCCTCCCTTACTTTCTTTTTTCACAGTTTAGACAGAACTAACCAATAAATACTCATGCAATCCATTTCTCCTATTAAACAGAACATTCTTGCATGAAAAATTGATTTGGAAGTTGTGTTGCCAGCATTGCTAGGGCATGAACCAAAACCTGTCTCTGTGAAACATCTCAGAGTGCAGTTGTCATCCAGAAAGTATCAATGGTCTCACAGGCCTCAGAATATATTTAATTACAGCCATATGCAGATTACTCATAGGAATAGAAACACAGATAAGTGTTTAATCCTCAGGATTTCCCTCCCTTCCTCCCTCCTGCTCCTCCTGCTCTCACACTTGCTCCCATCCCTGTTCTCACAAGTGCTACACCCCTGTAAAAATGCACAAAGATGAGACAACGAAAATGAGACAGAGATGTAGAAAAAAAAAACCTCCTGGCTCAAGCTACATCTGGTTTTTGGGTTGTGAGATTTGCTCTGCCTTTGCAGACCAAACCTGCTCTGTCTTGCACTCTGTTTCTGGCCAGTTCTGTGAGCTGAGCTGTTCACAACCACCTAAAGCAGGCATTTATTCTGTTATCCTTGGGTTTCATCCTGGGACTCATTTGACATCTTTTGGTACAGAGTTGTCTTGAAAATCCAAGTAATTTTCATTAGAAGATACATATGTGACTTCAGTATCTGTCCTGTGGAACCATTCTCCCCCAAGGCACATGGTTTGAATTTACAGTAGTAAAATGAAGCAGTGGATTATTTACTAACATCCCAGCTCCTTTTGATTCTTTTCATAACTTACTTGCATCACCAAACAGGCAGAAAAAACAATATATATAACATGTCAAGATGGGAAGTGTTTCCTAGATGAAGGAAAAAGAAATGCTATTTCACAGAGTGAGAAGATGCATATATAAAATAAGGATAATTCAGCATTTTTAAATGTTTCACCTCAGTTGGGCAAAACCTGTGTTGTGTGTTCATGGAGGCAGACTGGACAGTGCCCAGGAAACCATCGAGAGCAAACTCAGGTGATTTATCACTTTTATTTGTCACTGGTGGAACTCTGAACATGGGCAGTCACCTTTCCAGTGCTGCATGCTGTGAAATGCTGTAGTTGGCCAGCCAGTTTTAGCTCCTCACAAGTGTTTTTTTATAGTAGGAGTTACACCTGTATTCAAATTAAACAGTGTTCAGTGTTACAGGAGCATTTGGAACTGTGAGATTTTGTTTATTCCATAGCTAAGGGATAGATTCTATCAGTGTGACTCCACCTCTGATCAAGGCATGTTTTGTTTGTATAAATAAAACTTTAGTGATTGCACACTGGGCTACTTCCAATGCTTCTGTGTTCTGTGTATGATTCAGGGGCAAACTATCTTTTCTTGTCACACCTCCTCATATTTCTTCCACAATACATTGCTGCCAAGCAACACTGTCCTTTATTCTTAATCTCCCCTGCCACATGATTTCTGGTCATGCCCAGATCTCTGCTGTCTGTCTTAAACTCCTAAGCCAGCACAATTTTCTGAGAGGGATGGAGAATGGGATGGTGGATGCAGGCAGGTGTTTCACCAGGCAGATAGGTGCACGATCTGCAGGGGGGAGTTTCTGGAATAATTGCTGGAGCAGCTCTGGAAGATGCCAGCCTCAATCCCAGAGGCAGACGGGCGGCACAGAGCCTCAGCAGCATTTTCTCTGAGTTTCCTCTCTCTAGTCTTCTCCATCACAGCATTCAGCAGCAGTTACTGGTGTGAAGGGACCAGGAAAGTTGCCAAACCTTTCTGCAAAGGGGACAGCAAAGGGGATCTCTGCATCCGCTTCAACAGCGCCGAGGGCAACGGCAGCCAGGCTGTGCAGTACATCTGGGAGACGGGCGACGACAAGTTCGTGGAGAAAAAGTTCCATGCTGGCATCTGGTATTCCTGTGAAGAAATGATAAATGAAGATGGTGAGTAAACCCATGGGAATGTCATTAATAAAGTAATCACAGTTCTTCTGATTTATTTGGTGTGCCCTTCCCCTCTGCTTTGTTGTTGCCTATGTATTTTATGGTGTTTGTATCCTTGAAAAGTTGCTCTTCTCTGGTAAAGGGGACATTAGAGGGTAATGTCTAGTTAACTCCTAGAAAATTCCTAATAAATGCTGCAAAGAACATTAGCGTGACAGGTCAGGTTTTGATTTAGCTGACAGGCTGTGGTACAGATAAAGATTATTATTTTTTTTATTCTACTCACCATAACTGCAAGTTAAATGACTTTAACAGGAAAGAGTTTCATTTTTCCAGTGTTTTTATTCCATTAGTCAAAAATGAACATACTTGTTTTAAGTGATTCCTTCTGATCCCCTATGGCAACATAAAAAATGTAAACTGATTTTTTTTTCTCTTTAATATATCTGTGGGATCTAAATTAGTTCCTGGGTTTCTTCTTGAGCACAAGAATTTCTACTTTCTTACTGTGATCTCAACTTGCATAAATTAAAGCAGAAGAGGATTATTTTCATCATTCTAAAACATGATATGGAGACTTACTAGCCATAAGCGGTGGCATTTAATTGGGTCTATGTAAATATTATTAGAATGAAATTAGCTTGCCATTACAGAAACTTTCTAGTTAATTTTGGATTTTTATATAAGGGAATTGCTGGTTCAAGAATTCAAGCATTTATTGTAAAACCAGATCAACATTAAGTCTCTCCCTTTATTGCCCTGATCAGTTTACAAGCAACAGCTAGAACAGAACTTCAGAGAAATCAAAGCAGCTGTCACCTGTGCTATAAAATGTGAATATTTTCGCAGTCACCTGTCCTGAAGGTCCAGTTCTACCAGAAGTCTTGCAAGTTGTGCAGTTTTAAGGGGTTTATGGCAAAGATAAGAGCAAACCACACGTCCAAAAGACACCTTTTATCCACGCCGTGGGTACCAGGGTTGTGTAATTTGAGCATCTGCTGTGGAAGCTCATGTGTGGAAGCTCCTGCTTTCCAACTTGGTGCAGTTAGGAGCTGGAAAAAAACACCCAGCATGTTCAGATGGAGCAGATTTAATTCCAAGAGCTTTGTTCACAGCATCTGTGTGGGGGCCAGGAGGTCATCTGGGTTTGAAAAATCAAAGCTTACAGGAAGAAATTGGAATGAAGCTTAGAGGGAATTTGTGTGAGCAGCCTTGCTGCTGTAAGGAGAGCAGCTCTGCCCTGACAGGAGGATTGCATCCAGCTGCCAGTTCTGCAAAGGAATTTTCCTCTTCTGGCTTTCACAGCTACCAGCTCATGGAAATCAATTCACAGCCTTTCTCTGAGTCGTCCAGGGTCTGGTTCCACCTTGAAATAGTCTGTGAGGACTCTCTAGTTAAGGCCCAGGAGAAGGTTGATGTCCCAGGGTCTCTGTGCACATTAAAAACAGCTTCTCCTCATCATCTCACTTTCTGCTTGTATGGTAGATTTTGCATTTTCTTCTTTCTATTAATCTTTTTCTTTAAACCATTACAGAATACAAAATAATCCTGAATTTTATTTAATTTATTTTTTTAGGTGAGAAATGTAGAAGCTTTATCAGTCTGACTCCAGCTTCTGATCGAGGTAGATATGCATATTTTTTTGTCTGTAGTCAAAACTTCCCTGGTCACACTTGCCAATACAAGTATTCTGCATTAAATTAAATTAATTTCAAAAATGCTTGCTTTAATCCCAAAGAGGTTTTCTGTCCTTTATTTATTTTTCCAACTTCAAAATGAAGGTCACATGACTTACAATATCAATTTATGTCTTTCTGAAGACACACCACCCGAATATGAATGGCTTTTGAAATTCAAATATGGATACTGGAAGTCAAAATTTGTATATATTTGTATATTTTTGCCCTCTCTCTCCTCATACCTCCATATTTGCAGCCAGGAATTCAGTGGCAGTGTGTGAACATCCAGCCAGGAGGTTTGTGTGCTGAGGGGATTGAGGGAGAGGTGCTCTGCACCAAACCAGCCTTGGAGGAATCTGAATCCCCTCCCTGTGCCTTGCTCAGAGCTGTGAGGACACATTTCCATTCTGTTCTTTCAAAGAAGGACTCACATTCTTATGAAACATTTCTGCAGATTCCTGTGTGCTTTCCTCTTGCCTGATCCCCAGTATGAGAACATCAGTCCATCACTGATCTGATTAGACCAATCACTTCACATGAAAAAAGCCCAAAACTCGTTCTTTCCAGCATACTGGGACTGGAGTATTTTCCTGGATAAGCCATTTCAGAGCCTTGGAGAAGGAGAAATACTCAGTCTCTGAAGGCCAGTCTCCTTCTACCTGCTGCAGCTTGTCACAGTGCCTTAACAGCAAAACAGAATTTTGTAGTGTGAGGAAAAAAAATAAATGAGATGTGGGTGTAGTCACAGAAATGAGGAGTGTTTTCTTGTCCCTGCCTTGAGAGCTCCTCACAAGGAAAACTGCTGGTGGACAGAGCTGGAACCAACTCTGAGCAGCACCAGCAAATGTCACAGGCACTGGCAGGCCAGAGGGAGAGAGCCAAGAAGCATCTAGGTACCCAAAAACCAGAAATCCCTCCCAGTTTGCATGTGCAAACACAGGTTTGTGCTCTGCACGTGCCTGTGGTTGCTGTGTGATCCAAACTCGGGGTGCACCAGGCTCAGCCCTCCCCAGTTTCTCACCCCTGGGTCTCACCCAGGGGTGATCACTGTGTTCAGTGCATTTCTCAGAATGGCTCCCTGAGCAGAAATGTTAAAATGCAAACTCTCACAGCTGGAGCAGCCAGAACTGTTGGGCAATGCGACATCTGGAGTTCCTAATGAAAATCACAATTTTTTACCGAGACAGATTTCCTGGAGAAACAAACCATGTCCAAGAACACCCACACAGAGCCTGGCCCAAGAATTTAATGTCTAAATGGCCCATGAATCTGAGAAATCCCACAGACATTGTCAAGGCCAGCATTTGGGGTTTTACACCACACAAACGTTGTCTCCTGCCCTAGGTGGTGTCTGCTAATCAAAGCTGTGTCTCAGCAGTGTTTAAATTTTTAAGTTATGATTGTTTGTGTTCGTCTTCACGTGAAACCACTTCTTCAATCTACAGCCAGGTGTCCAAGGACACATTTGTTTTTTAAAAACTTTGGGGAAGATCATTTGCCAGATCTTGCTACTGCAAATTTGGACACAAGAAGGCCTCCTGCTCCTGGCTGTGGGACATCAAACAGCAGGCTGAGAGACTTTAATGGAGGATTAACTTCTTGCATAAAATGTAATTAAAAGATCTCCAAAAAGAGAGGAATTAGCAGATAACTGGAGAAATAAATCTCAGCAAAACCTGGAGGCTGTCTGGGCTCATGAAGGCTTCTCTGCCCAAAAAAATCAAGATCTTGTTTGGTTGAAAGTTGAGCCTGTGGGGGAGATTTTATTGAGTGACCAAGCCCCCAGGCAGGGGAGGTGTGTGCATGGCCCCTGGCTTCAGCTGGGTCTGCTGCTCCAGTGTGCTCCTCTCTGCACTCACAACCACCAACAGTTCTTTTTGGATTCAATTGGGGTCTTTTTATATCCATTTTTGTTCTTTTAATATTCACTTTGATTCTTTTTATATTAACTTTGGTTCTTTTTATATTAACTTTGGTTCTTTTTACAGTCACTTTGTTCTTTTTATATTAACTTTGGTTCTTTCTGTATTCACTTTGGATCATGGTGATTTTAGGGTAGCTACTGAGTATAAACCACACTGTCCCACCTTGCACTAAGCTTCTAAGTGTGTAGCAGGAACATGCAACTGCTATTCCAATAATTATAATTTTGGGTGTCCATTGGCCCTGAAGTCTTCCATTGATGTTCTCATCATCCCAGCACCCTCACAGCCTTTGTGCTGCTGTTGAACTTTGTATGAATGACACAAATGGAGAAGGAAATGGTGGAAATACGAAATGATTGCTGATAATATCAGTGCTGTTGATTTGGTTTCCAGGGGTTTTGTGGCTGTCTATTGTAGCAGAGCTTCTCTACGTCCTTCTGCTGCTGACTGGGAACATTCTGATGTCAGTAGAAATGTGCTACTACAGCTCTGTCATTGATGGGCTGAAGATCAATGCCTTCTCTGCAGTGGTCACCGTGTTAGCAGGTACAGCCAAGCATCTCCAGTAATTACACCCAGAACAGTCTTCCATCTGAAAATTAATAACAGTGTCCAAGCTTCAAAACTGCTACAATGCCTACTGAGAGGCTAACAATATGAACTGAAGCAATATTTTATGGGAAAACATTATTTTAAATTAATTATCTCTTAACGTGGTCTATTTTAAATTTTCTATTTGTGGCTTTTGCTATCACTAACTCAATTGTTTTAATTTGATCATTTTTCATTTAATTGTCAGGTTGGTTGCCAAAGACTAAAAAGTACATCCTCTTCTAAGTAACTTGATTTTTTATTTCCAACATGCTGAGTATAAAATTAGCAATAGCCAAACTCAAATAGCACTTTTAAGAGGGAGTAGAATGTACTTGGGTAATTGCTAATAGAGAATGGTCATTAAAATTTTCTTCTATTTTCTGCACGTTTCATAATCCAGTGCTATTTAATCTTAGGATTTTAGGCAAATTCAGTTTGGAAGAAATTTCCCTAGTCCAGTTTGAGAAATCTGGTCTGAATTGTCTGTTTATAGTCTGTGGGGCAGGAGGAGGTTGGAGCAGAAATTCCTGAAGGCATCTCAAAGATTCAATATCTATTGTAGAATTCTTACTGAGGAATGTTGCAGTAAAGCAATTACAGTTAATTTATTTACCAGAATTTCTTGTGGAGCACTTGCCACTCTGCTTCACATGTTCAGAATTGTTCAGAGTGATTTATACTTGGTGGTAGCATATCTTTTATGACACTAAACTGCAAGTCAGACAGCTGGCAGATGGCAAAAAATTAATCTCAAGGCTGCATTTCTCTATCAAAAGTTTTGGCTTTTATCCTGATCCTAATGTTATTGGATTTAAGTTCATGCATTTGTGCCTTTTCTTATGAATGAAAGGATTTTTTTGTTATACTTTTTCCTCTTAAACATAATCACATATTTAGTTCATTCACCAATGTCTTTTTTGGGGTAAATAAATGAAGTTCATTAAACATCTGATCACAAAAATGGGGAAGAAATAGAGCAGATAATTCCTTTCTCTTTGCAGTTAACACATGCAGTTTTACACATGTGAAGATGGCTCTTTCAGCTCCCTGTAGTCCAGAGTGCAATCCCCAGCCTTTCCTGTGACTGGATTATCTCCTTTCTTCTTAATGACTGCCCTGAAAGATTTCCAAGCAATTAAAAATCTCTACTATCACCAATTCCATTAATTGCTCAGAAAAGGTCCCATTTCTCCTGTATCTGGCCAATCCTCATGATCCACTGTCATGTCAGTTTTCAAAGAAATAGATGTGAGCTTTATTGAACTCCTTAAGCAGTTTTGCCAGCTATTAGCAGCTTTCCCCTCTCCCAGTAATCATGAATATTCACTTTTATTTATATTCTTTTTGGTTTGGGCCTGTACAGTATTAAGCAGACCTAAACAGGAAGCATCAAGTTTATCCTGGACATTCTGTTTATTTCCAAGAGTAAAATTTCTTGAAATACTAAAAAAGGGAAGAACATTTGTTCTAGCTGTTAAATTTATATATGAATCATTTGTAGGTATAAACCAAATCTAGTTGCCCTAATCTGTAATGAAGATGTGATTTCTTGTACAAGCATACTCCTGATTCTATCTGAGCAATGCAAATTAAATTATTCAATATCAGCCTCTTCCATAACCTAAATTTGCAGTACTTACTAGAAAGTGTTTGTCCACTTCTTCATTTACCCTCATAACTGATAAATCTAGCTGCATTTACAGCAGTGGCTTTGAAAATCTTTCCACTCATTGTTTCTGAAACTGGGGGCAATGTGTCACTTTCCTGTAATAACTCAGGATTTCACTGCTAAGTAGTTTTCAGAGGATGATAACCAAGTGTATGAGTGGCAAATACACATTAAATACACTTAAATGGTAATGTCCAATTTTTTTGAGTGCTTTGTAGAATTCAGATAGTTCATAAAATATTCTTCAGGAGTTCAAGGTACAGCTACAAAGAAGAATGTCCTCAATTTACATTTTCTAATGTTATTATAACATTGTATTTTTTAGGTCTTCTGGGCATGGTTGCTCACATGATGTACACAACTGTATTTCAAATGACTGTAAATCTTGGTCCTGAAGACTGGAGACCTCACACTTGGGATTATGGCTGGTCCTACGGGTACTAACTGGTTTATATTTGGTCATTGCATTACATTTTGGTCACTTCATGTTGCATTTTAAGCTATAGGAGAGTAGTGAAAAGGATAATGCAACATAGTTCCTTGTGCAATGCAGAAGCAGAAGAGCTTTATTTAAAGAAACACTACACTTATATAGGGTAGTTCATGTAAAATAAAATAGAAAAGACTCATTGGTCCAAGAAGGCAACACCTCTTTGAAAACATGCTTTCTGCAAAACATCACCAGACACTCACACGGCTCTCACACCCTGCAGGTGCGAAATCATTGTTAGAATTCATTATCCTTGTGAAGGCTGAGAAAGGCAAGGCTTCAAGGCTGCTTTTTCCCTGGTTCCCACCAGCATTCAACGACAACTTCACCCTATGTTCAAGGAATTAAACCTTATTTATAAGCAATGCCTTTACCTTATTTCACTTCTGAGGATGCAGTTCAGTACCCAGTTGCCATTCTTGTAAATCAGTTGTCTGAAATTGTTGCCCAGAATGTAGAAGTGTGCAAGGTTTGTATTTGCCATCCCTCAGACAGTACAGAGGGGTCCAGCTGCCCTGCATGAAGCAGAGGTTCTTCTCCATCCACATCAAACCCAGGTTTAGCATTCTCATCTCCTAATTGCCTTGCCTAAATTGTTCAAAACTCTTCCAGCTTCAGTCATTTAGGTTCACATTTTCCTATCACATGTATGCTTCAGATGTTGGTCTGGAACATTTCACAGAATCACAGAATTAACCATGTTGGAAAAGACCAGCTTTCATTTGAGACTTACTCAGGGTGTAGTTTGGATGATGTGAGGAGCAAACACTGCTTGAGCTTCTCCCCTTCTTGCTTCTGGGAGCCTTTCACATCTCCATGCCATAGTCCACCATCCTCAATTTCTGTCCACACATCTGATTTCTGATTGCTCTAGAGATCAATCCTGGCCAAAAATACTGGGAGAGAGGAACGGGAAAAGGTGGGCAGTGGGGGGGAAGGATTTATTTAAAAATATAAATGAGTTTGTTGAATCACATCATCAAGGATGTGGTTACACACAGCTCTGAGGGAGAGGTGAGATAAACAGGAACCTCTCAAACTGATTGCTCCACCAAGGCACATTTCATTCGATCATTGTAACCTTGCCATGTTTAAAAAGCTACTGATGAGCAAGTTCTAGCACTGTGAACTCCAATTCATCTCATGTGGCCATATTTTTACATGCTGTTTTTAATTTCACACATTCTTAGCAAACACTATTTCAATATAATTTTTTTTAAAATTCTGTCTCGTTAGGGGGTTACTTTTAACATTTCAGAGTTGATGTCTTTTTCTCTCTGTTTGCTCATGCCATGCATTTTCTCAGAAATGCATTTCAATGCTCTGAACCTGCTTTACTCAGCTATTTTTTGTTATTTATATTTATTATTATTATCATTATCATTATTATTAATCTATTAATAATAGTGCCTTCTCTGTTCTTTTTAACACTTTTGGGTAACTCACATTTTTCTCAGTGTCCTCTGTGAGATTTATACTCTTAATAACTGCACCTTTTAACTTTTTATGCATTCCTCATTTTTTAATAAAACCTCTTTCTGATATTAAGCTCTAAGCTTTTAATAGAAAAGTAAAGTTTGAATAGAGCTTAAACAGAGAAATTGGAGGTATGTTAAATATAGATATTACAACAAATATGTAGAGGTCAACTCTACAAGTCAGGTCTGTAAATGGTCATCAACCAAGAATATTTCTTCCTCATCTATCCTGTTCATCTTTCCCTAATACACACCAACACAATCACTCATAAGCAGTGTTTTCAAAAATAAAATTGAAGGACTTGAATATGAAAATGTGTTTCTAATTTCTGCTAATTTTTGGTTTTTTGTTTATAGCCTTGCATGGACTTCCTTCGCGTGCTGTATGGCTGCAGCTGTCACCACTATTAACAAATACACAAAAACTATCTTGGAATTCAAGCACAAAAGAAAAAAGCTGGAAAGGAGCTTTAGAATTCAATACAAGTTTCCTGACCACACAGCTCCAGAGAAAGTTTGCAATGTGTATGTGAACTCTTTCCAAAACACCACAGATGACCCCGCACACGCACTGAGGAGTCTGCGTCACCTGGCCACCATTTCAGTCCTGTAAAACTGAACCAGATCTCAAAACACTCTGTAAATTATAATACTAGAATCAAACAAAGCAGTGTTCATGAATAAAATGTATCAATGTGTAGTATTATTTATTTTTCTTAATAAAGAAATTATATTTCTGTGGATGTTTCAAGGAGGTCTTGGTATTGGAAAAGAAAATTCAGGTGTCTCAGCTCAGATAAAAACAGTGACACAGGTTCCCCACAGTTCCAGTTTTTAAGAGGTGTCTAATGGTGATAGAGAGTATGTGAGTTTGTTGGAATTTTAGAGCAGCACTCCACTCTGATTCCTTATTAAAAAGACTGTAAAAAATCCCATCCTGAAACTATGAAAAGCAGGGCAGCAAATAAGGCATGTGGTGCATGGCTTGAATATTTTTTTTTGTTATGAAAGGTGCAATTTCTCCAAGAAAATTTGTGCACCTCAGCTTATGGTTCAGGAGTTTCACCATACACACGGGGGATTTGCTGTGAGAGGAAGGCTGATAGAGGAAACAGATTTTCAGTGTAAACACTTATTTAAAATGAGAAGGCAAACTAAAATCTGAGAAATACATGGTTGTGGACAGCACACAACTCATCTATGGAATTCTCCAGGAAAAATTCTGGAAACAGAGTCAAAAAAAATCAAAATTTCATTACATTTATACATGAAGAATCTATAATCACATTAAAGATGGGGAGGTGGAAATTATGGCAGTCATCACAGATCAGGAACATGGAGCTTCCTCCTGGAACTGAGCTGTGTGCCTGAATTGTTGGACACCAGCTTTTTTTCATTGTTGGGTGAATACTCCTGTTCTTAAGCCCTTTGGGAAACACACTTGTGAACTGTGGGTAGCAGAGGTCTTACACAGTCTGCTGAGCAGCTCTGGGCTTTGGGAAAATCCCTACATACTTTTACTCAGGTAATAAATCAAGTTTGAGCTCGTTATGCCAGCAGGATCCATAGCAGGTCAGCTTATGGCCAGTGATAAGGTGGAGCTGATAACAGAAGCATCATTAAGTCAGAAGAAAACCATTAGTGGTAAGAGAGGAGAGTTTTGTGTATGCATTGAATGTATTCAAGGAATGAGATTTCCTGACCTCGTTGGCAACAGGTGCTGCAAATGTAGAAAAACTATTTCCTAATATCAAATCAGAATGTCATGTGTTCCAGTTCATGTCCATCTCCCTTTTTTTCTTCTACTGTGCATATTTGAGAAGAATCTTGCTCCATATTCCCTAAACCATCCTACTAGGTGGCTGAAGATAGCAATAAGATTTCCTCTTAATCTTTAGAAAAGTCTGTCTTTATGCTTTACAGTGCTCTGAAACTGCCACCTTCAGTTCAGCAGGAGAACAAAGCAGTTGTCAGAGAGTTTGGTGCCCACTCTGTTAGAAGCTTGAACAAAACACAAAATCTTGAATTCTTTCCCCTTGTTTCACACATTTATTTATGATGGATATGTTTCTAACACCTTCACTGACAGAGGAATTCTTCCTGATTCCATCGGACTTTCTGCTTTTTGTCAACCCTAACTCTTTTTACAATGGATTTTTACCCATCTCATGTTGTTCTGGATCTCATGGAAGAATTTCCACCTCATCCAGGAACACACTTGGTTGATGCCTACAAGTCCTTTGAAAAATCCAATTTAAGCAAGTGCTTCATGATTTTTTTTCTTAGCCTGCAGTTTACTAACACAGCCTGACAGCCTCTGTCACACTTTCCTCAGGATTGTTTCTTGCACTGGTTTGAATGCATATAAAGTGCTGTAGGTGGGCAAGGGCTTTTTAAATAATGGTGCAGTAAGAATCCAGCCAGATCCATTCTGAAATCTGGATGTCTGGTAGGTAAATTCACCTGATGAAATGTAAGATTTCTTATCCCTATTTGTAAGCCACAATTTCATATTCTGGCCCTTATTTTAACTTTTGACACCCAGTAAGTCCTGGAACCACATGATTTGAAAGCAGAGGAAAAACACCAGCAGCATTTTTATTCTGATTCATTAGATCCAGTCAATTTTGATGAATATGGCATTTCAGTAAATTTCAGACACCTTTGGCACAAGTACACAGACCCACAGTAGTCCTGGTTACCACTGGAAGTTAGTGAGAGAAATGGGCACCTCTGGGATGCAATTCCTGCTATCCTGAACTCAATATTGCTTTTTCTCATCATAATATTTTTATGTACAACATCTATCCACAGGTGAGACAGTGAAACAGAGATCAACAAATGAAATAGAAATCTTCAGATTAAATAACAGATTTCCCCAGAGGGAAAAAAAAAATGCAACTGAAATACCAGTGGAGAAACCTCATCTTCAAGATGAGAAAAAGCCACTAAATTGGAGAAAAGTGTGACCCATTTAAAAGGTCATCTAATCCTTCTTTTCTTCTAGGCAGATAAATTAAAACTACATTGCATTTTTACAGATGTTTCATTAATCTCTTCTTTAAGCTTCCAAAGACAGGCATTTGAAAATTTCTGTGGCAATTTATTCTTTGTGCTTAACTATTCTTAGCAGAAAATGCTGTCCCTGTAAATCTCCTTTGCAGTAATTTTAGCACATTGTCCTGCTCCAGCAGAAATGGAGAACAGTCCAGTCCTACCTTCTCTGCACTACATTTTAGGAATTGGAAAAGCATTGAGATATAACTTTCCTCCACTTTCTAGATAAAAATACATCCATTTTTTAATACTCTCTTGATAGGATACAGGTGTTATTTTACCTCTTTCACTGCCTTCTACTCTGGCTCCTTGAACTGCTCAGTTTTCGAAGTGAAATTGTGTGAAGAATTTCTGCTGATCTCTAGAATGTGCAAAATGGAGCAGAAGGATTATTCAGCTTATTTTAACATGTAATCCACTTGTTTTTACAACAAAGAAGAACAATAATAGAAATCACAGAAATCACAGAATGGTTTGGGTTGGAAGGGACCTTAAAGATCATCTGTGTCATTCCAACCCCTGCCATGGGCAGGGACACCTTCCACTATCCCAGGGTGCTCCAAGCCCTGTCCAGCCTGCCCTTGGACACTGCCAGGGGTGGGGCAGCCACAAACAATGTTGATTCATGTTTAGCTGGGATGTTCTGTGGTGCCTGATCCTTTTCTGATGAAATCATGCTTATTCTGCATCTTGCTCTTGTGGAAATGTGGGGGACTTGGCTGTTGCTGAGGTACAGAAAAAATATCACTGAGATCACAGCAAATGCCCATTGGTTTGAAGGAGTAGAGTTCTGCTAAGGACCAAGAAAATTTTGAACAAATTACTGTTTGGCTTCCCAGTAAAGGCATATTCACTCACACTACAATAAAACCCTAGTGCTACAGCAGAAAATAGATGGAATTCCAGCAGGTGCTGCAGGAACTGACCCTTCATCCCAGTGGTGAGAACCTCCCTGAGTGAGAGTCCTTGGAGCCAGAGCAGTTCAATCAGAGATACAGCAAAAGGTTCATGTCCCTGCAAGATGACATATTCCTTAGCCCTCAGAATTCCTTTCATGTTTGGTGATTCTACTGGAGAATGAGGTAGGAAAGTGAGCTGGAGCTGGATGTTCCATGAGCAATGGGACTTGCAGCAGCAAGAGCAGTTTAGTTCCAAAGGAACATTGTCATAATCCATAAAACCAGAAGAGTAGAAGCTTTATAGATGAATGTGTGTGTCAGTGACAGTGGCATTATTCTACCCATAGCAAGCAGCACAAGTCACTCACTTTCAAAACAAAAACCATTTTTTTTTTTTTTCAGGTCAAAAGCAAGGAAAGGAATTGAACAAAATCAATTTTCCTCTTCTGTCTTCAGCTTTTCCCTAATCCCTGAGGCAACAATGGCAAAAAACAGCTCGGGGAAGAATGTTCTAATGTAAACTGCTGCTCTGGGGATGGGATTGGCCATGAGCACCTCCTGCTTCTTCCTGCTCACTGTGGCAAGAACTTCCTCTGCCACTTCCACGGGGTGCACACCATAGGACACCTTCCTGAAAAAGACTGTAAACACGAGAGGAGTGAGAGCCCCAGACACACAGGCAGGCAGATACTGTGAGGGAATGGTGGTAAAAAGATACACAACTACTGAATCAGTCAAATCAATTTAATTTCTATGCACTTTCAAACCCTTCCCCTCCATTCTCCTCAGCAGTATGTGGCCAAGATGTTTTTATAATTGGGCTAAAATCCTTAAAGTCTCTTTAAGAAAAGCAGCAACCTGAGTGCAGTGGAATTGTCCCTTTGGACCTTTCAAGCTCTCCTGCCCTCCATTCCTGATGCCCTGATGTATTTATTTTCTCACATAATGTTGTCTCATTCCACATTCCTTCTCTTTTCACCAGGCCAATATTACTTCTCCAGTATCTCTTTCCTTTTGCTCCTCATGCCTGTTCATCCTTTTTATCACTTCCATTATTTTTCCTTTTTTTTTTTTTTTTTTTTTTTTTTAACCCGGGAAAAGCCTCCCTCCTGCTTTATGTGCCCCATCTTCATCCACCCAAACTTACATTTCCAAATAGATGCCTCCCAGTTGCCTGGTGCTGGCTGGCGATGGTATGAACAGATGAAGGTTGGATTCACAGTGCTGACAGAAATATCAAATTCTTCCATTTCAGCTCTAAGGCAATCAAAAAAGCCTACAGCAGCATGCTTGGAAGCAGCATCTAAAAGTAAAAAGAACAAATATGCAGGTTTAGATATATGTTTGCATGGAAGCAGGTGTATAATAAAGCACCAATGTTTGGGAAAATAAACATGGAATGATTAACCAAAATGCAAAAGAATTATTTCACCCAGTGAAATTATCATATGATCTATTTAAAACAAGTAATAAGAAATTACTATATAGGATAGTCTCTTGGACATGTCAAACAGCACGTGGCTGCATTTCCCAGTCAGAAAGAGCACATTCTAGGTTGGGAAATAACAATTCTGTTATCCCTACAGTTCAAAAATAATCTTTGGGGGATGGAATTGTCCCTGAGATTAGTCCTCACCCCTTCTCTTTCTGCAGTTTGTAACACATCCATAAAATGCAGTGGAATACATGTCCACTGCTGGAATGCAGTGCTCCTCATGCTTTGTAAACTGATTAGGACTTTGCCCTGCAGCAGCAATCTGAGCTACTTTTAATGCTAAAGTGAATTTTAAAGTAACTAAATGTCAAGACTTTTTTGTCTGCTTTTAGTCTTGTTATTGAGAACAGTATGAATAAGATGATAGTATGTGAAACTTGATCAGCAAACAGAACTGTGTGTTCAGTGCAGCAGAGCTGCAAAGTGCTCAACCACCTTTATTTGACTCAGTTTTCAGTGAAAATCAACCTGTGCCCATCTAGGCAACGGCAGGGGGGCTCTGGGAACAGAGAGATGCTTCTGCATTCATTCATTTTGACATCCCTTCTATGGCAGCTTCATTTCATGCAAATAAATATTGGTAAGGGCATTGTAAAAATTCTCTCTGTTGGCTCTTCTGCCTCCTATGGTTTTACACACACACAATGAATCTTGACACAGTTGTCTGTATCCTAGATGGGAAGTTTTCCAGATGTCACATCAATGTGTTGCTCCCTTTTTGTAGTTCTTAGATGTGGGTTCTGCATAGATTTATGCATAAATTTACAAAGACATAAAGATATGTTTTAATTTCTCTTTTTCTGCTGCTTTCCTTACAGCTTATGCCACTGTAGTTTGCTTTCATGGGTCTGTAAGTCACAATTCTGAGGTCTCACAGACTTTTTAATTCAGAGCCCATCGCTCACTCTTTCTGTCAAGCTAAAAATGTCTGTCCCAAGTTTAAAACATCTATTTACATATCTCCTATATTTTCTGTCTACTAATTTTGTATTTTATTAATGCAAAGACCTTCCATCATAATTCAGAACAGCCTCGATTCCTTAGGAGTTTTGGATGAAAGACCTTGAAAATTTTCTGGAAAGCCAAGCAGAAAGCAATTCCTACACTTCCTTTTAAACTCCCACACCTAAACACATTATTGCTCCACAAAGCAGAATCTCTTATCTACTCATATTTTATATTTACACTCTATTCTTCATGAAGGTTTCTATCAATATGCACAAGTATAGATCAGATATTGATTTTAACTACATAATATATATTTATATATATATTTAAAATTTGCTGTCACATTTTTTATCATCCTACTCTCAAGTCCAGCAGCAGTTATATTTCAAAGGTAGCATTTTAACTATTTATAATTGAGTCACAATTTGAAAAAATTCAGCCAAATACTGTAGTAATACCAAATTTGGATGCAAATTAGCACTTTTAATAACCTATGATGAGTGTCACAGACTCCTCACAACTTATGCATTAAAATGTATGTTTTTGCAATGTATAACTTACAAGCTGCACGAAATGGAATTCCTATTTTCCCTTGGATGCTATTAATGAGAACAATATGGCCAGTTCTTCTTGAGATCATGTTAGGAAGAATGGCTGCAAAAAGAGAAATACAAGAGAGAGCCACATAAGTAAAAGAGCTGAGTGCATTTAGTGAAAAGGAGTGAAAGCTGAAGTGTGAACAGCACAAATTCAATGAAGGTTGTCTCAATACTGAAAGCAAAAGTATCACAAAATCCAACAGCTGGAAATTGTCTTCTAGACTCACCTGAATTCTCCATGCAGAGTTAGCTGCAGTATTAACCCGTTGAATTCTCCATGTGTTTTAAGTGGTAACAGCAAAAAAAGAAAAAAAAAAAAAAAACTAAAATACCTTTGGTTAATGTTATAGGTCCAAAATAGTTGGCATCCATTATCTTTTTATCAAGTTCCAGTGAAATGCTCTGCACTGCTCCTTTCACCTTCATGCTTGCATTGTTGATCAGTACATCCACACAGCCATAGCAGTTCAGGATTTCCTTAGCTACATCTCGAATGCAGCTTATGTCTGTGATATCCAGGAGTATCAGCTTTGGAGCATATGTCTGATGAACAAAAGACTCATTTCAATGGTGCTTGTTATATACAAACTCTATTTCTATTTCTATTTCTATTTCTACTTCTATTTCTACTTCTATTTCTACTTCTATTATTTCTATTTCTATTTCCTTGTCTTGTAAATGAATTTACCTTGATACGCGAAGTGTTTTTGACATTCTCACATAAACTTAAGGTTTTAAGATTAACTTACTCTAGAGAAAAGAAGATGGCTCTCTCCAGACTGAACAACCCCAGAAATGAGAGCTGGGGTTGTACAGCCTGGAGAAGGCTCTGGGGGACTTTAATGCTCTTTCCAGTGCCTAAAGGAGCCCCAGGAGAGCTGGAGAGGGACTTTGGACAAAAGCCTGGAGTGCCAGGACACAGGGAATGGCTTTCCACTGCCAGAGGGCAGGGCTGGATGGGATATTGGGGAAAATCCTTCCCTGGGAGGGTGGGCAGGCCCTGGCACAGGTTCCCAGAGCAGCTGTGGCTGCCCCTGGATCCCTGGCAGTGCCCAAGGCCAGGTTGGACGGGGCTTGGAGCAACCTGGGACAGTGGAAGGTGTCCCTGTCCATGGCAGGGGTGGCACTGGATGGTGTTTAAGATCCTTCCAATCCAATTTTGTGATTCTGTGATTCTGTGAGAATGGGTATTCATAGACACTGAACTTCAGATGAAGCAGAACACCATGGGAAGGGTCAGCTGGACTAGATCCCAGTGAGTTTTGTCTCTCCTGCAATCAATAGAGACAGAAAATAGACACAAGGGTGACTCCTACCAGTTCAAGTCAGGGTCTTTCTGGGAAGAACCCTTTGCTGAAAAGAGACTGGGGTTTAGTGCTTTGATAGAAGAGCTACATACACGGGACAGATGGAAGGTAGGAATGGTTTGTTTTGCTATAGGTTATACAAATGGAGTTCACATTTGTATGATTCTGCAAAAACAGATTTTATCAGCTGGGGGACAGAGGAATGAACTCGAAGCTTTTTCCCTTACTGTGTTACTTAGACAATGTAATGCAGAACCCTTAATCACACTTAATATTTTTTCCTAGTTGAATCTGTGCAGGCTAACATGAACACATTACTTTTGTGATTATTTATGCAGATGAATGAAGCCCACTGCAAAAAAAAACAACAAACCCACAAATATTTGTAGGTCTGATGAGAAATGGCTGCAAAATTTATGTGATGCCTTCAGGAACACCTGTGCCCTGGAATGAGTCAACTGTGTGTTGGTCACAGAAGGGAAGCTTTGCCATGAACCTCAAGAAACTCCTGCCAAAAAGCTGGAGCAGGAGCAGTTCTGCAGGTCCACTGTCAGTGGCCATGAGGAAAAGACTGTTCTTGTTTTTACTCCAAATCCCTTCTAGCTGCAACTTTTCCTCAAATAGTGGAGAAGCTCAAAATCAATTTGATCTTTAGACCTATCTCAGACTCCTTGAGCGCACTAATTATATGAAAAATTTCCTGTCATTAAATCAAGCATTTGGATCCCTTTCATCCAAATTACCAGGCAGATTCCTCTGCTGAGGATTTCTAGCTGGGTGGCTGGTTCAGAGCTCAGAGGCTTGGCAGGATTAGCTCAAGAGAGCAGAATTTTGGCATCATGCTCTCAAGACCTTCAGAGGTGTTTGTTTCTCTGTCTCTCTGGGCTGTGTTTGGTGTTATTACCTGAGTGACCAAAGCCACCACTGATAGCAAATCATGTTTCACATTGTTTTATTGGATCTAGAATGACATTCTGTCCCTGAGCAAGGTTTGTCCCAGGCTATGAATACCTACCATGCTGGGGTCTGTCACACTAATTAAGGCATCATACAAGGCTTCTAACTTTTCCCAGTTCCTGCCACACAACACAAGCCTTGCTCCTCCTGCATGAAACACACGAGAACATTCTAGGAGAGAAAGACATTTAAAAAAATTACAATAGTGGCAAATTGGTTTTGTTTATTTTGCTTTAAATGGGATGCTGTTTTTGCTAAGGGTGTTGAATCCATGCTTTAAAACTCATAAACTTTGAAATAATATAAGGAAAAAAGAAAGCATTGACTTGTGATAGTATATAGGTGAGAAATAAATTAAATTTAATTTAATGGGTTAATGCATATTAATGGTGCAGCACATGTTTAGTAATGAGATTTAATAAAAAATATTATTAAGAAAATAACTATGTCAGTCAATGGATGATGAGATTGAGTTAGAAAAATTTGTCTGTATGTCCTTCCCAGACACACTTGCTAGAAATAAAACTACACATAAAACACAAACTGCATCTTTTGCAAACCTTCATGTCTGCTGCTCTATAAAGAAACCAGCCAGCCCCAATTAACAGACTCTTGGCAACACAGAACTCATCCACAACTTTGGAAAAAGAGCAATACAGGTAAACTTACTTAAACTGGCCCACTAGTGAAGCACCTATGAAAAATTCCTTTCTCCAAAAGACCCTCCCCTCCAGATGTAATCCATCCCAAGAGCTTTATCTCCTGAGCACTAAACCTTCCCAGCAAGCAGAGGCATCAGGGACCAGCTTGTTCAGCTACATCCCCTGAAGCCTTCCTGAGAAAAGCACCAAAAAGTTCCTGGGAATGCAGGGCTGGCACTGCATTTTCTTCATTCAGACATATTCTAAGCTAGGGGTCTACCTCAATTTAAGACAGGTCTCAGAGAATTCTTCTCCCTTTTTTACACAAGTGAACTATGATAGTGCATTTCTGAAAGTGGGGACTCAAATAACAACAGGAACTGGCAATCAGTGTTACCTCCCATCCCAGCTCAGCACCAACCCTTAGTGCAGGTCTTCATGGGGTATTCAAGCTAAATGCTGAAATACAAGGCTGGAGCACCTTGACAGCTCGTGTCTGGTCTGTTTTCTTTTCTATGTGATGTTGAGGGAGAGTATGTTCCTCACCATCCTGTCATGTATTGCATTATTTAAAAACATGAAGCACAGATACCCCGTGGGCATCCTTGAGGAATCCACTGTTGGCTGGATCCCTCTGGCTGCTCCAGGTGCCTGTTCTAGCTCAGCTGAACTGAAACAGTGATGCTTAGTCCAGGAATCCATCAAGGCTGTCTTCCTAACCAGGAAAAGTTCACAAGTGCCTGTCCTTTTTCCTCAGAATAGATAAATTCTTGCAGACAGGCCTGAGGATGCAACTGATGATGTGCCCAAAACCAGAGGTGTGCTCTGGGTGCAGCCAGGGAGGTAACTGGCAGTGGGTTGGTTTTGTGTGCTCATATAATTGAAAATCAAGAGTCATTCTTCCTGATTTGGTCTTTCTGCAGAAAAGCTCTCAGCCTTGAAGCTCTCCTGTCTGGTCCCTAATCAAATCTACATGACAGCCACATGCACAACCAGCTTTGGAGGAAAAGGAACATGGTCTTACAATGCTGTGCCAGCCTGTTTGGTTTGTCAGAACAGAACAACCCCAGTGCTACGGCTTGCTGTCCTCCAAGAAGCATTTCCTTCAGATTTCAATACCCACAGGAAATCCAGTGATGCTAATCTACCCATTTTTAGATTTCTTAAATGATCATGTTAAACTCTTAATATCTGTATGGAAGTATTTATGGATCCACCCTTGTAGTTTTTCAAACCTGTGCAGCTGGAAGCTTTTATTTAAGCAAACTTTTTCATTATTTATAACAGTAATTTAACCTTCCATTTTCCTTTTATTTTTTTTTTCCCTAGCATAGAAGGGTTTTTAATTTAATGTCCAAAAGAGTATTTGCTAGAACAGTTATAGCAGTATTTTCCCTATAAACAACAGTTGAGGCAATCTTGTGAAAAAAAATAGAAAAATACTTCTATCTGAACAGCAAAAATGATGTTCTCCTCTAGAACTTCAATGTACTTTTCTGAGTTACAGCACTCAGAAGAAACAGGAACTAGGTTTCAATAACAACCACAAACCATTGAAAACATCTTCAATCATCATAGATTTGTTTCTCTTTTTTAACTTTGATGAATGACACCTTTAGTCTGGAAATTCTGGCATGTAGGAAAAGAATTTGGCTGTTTCCTTGGAGCCCACATCCAGAGCAGCTGGCCACACAGCTGGTATTTTAAAGCTTTGAATGAAAGGCTATCATATATGCCTGAGTGGAAAGTTAATTCTGCATTATTTGGAATCATTCAAGCCTGCAAATAACATCCTGGTGTCAACCTATGGGATACTGGTCATAGGTATATTTAGGATAATAAAATAAAAGTGCTTTGAGTTACCTCATTTTTTACCTACATGAAAAGGAGTGTGGGGGTACCACACAGACACAATTGCCTTTCTAGCCTCAAGAGACAGGTAGCAGCTAGCCACAGGAGAAAAAAAAAAAAGAAAAAAAAAAAAGAAAAGAGGGGAAGAAATGTTAATAAGGAAACCAAAGTTAGGAAAATATTCTCCAAGGGTCATGCAGTGCTGGAGAAAGACAGTTGGAGAAATGTTCAATAAATTTTCTTTCTTCTGGAGGATTCCAAGATTTGGCTTGATGCCACAGGCAAACAAATTCAGCACTGGTGATATTTCTGCTCCAAGTGAGATTTTTTTAATCTAGAAACCCAGACATCATATAATTCTACAATACATCCAATCTCAGTGGAAGTACTCTAAACCATGCCTCTCTAAAACAAATTTGAAATATAACTCCCCTGGTTCTGGCCAGAACTACTGCTAACTACTGTTAGCTACTGTCTCCATATTTTGGTCAGACAAAACAATCCCTCTGGGCCTGTGATCCAAGGGCACACCACAGCCTCAGGCCCCAAAAAGTATAAACAAAAGTGAATTGGGAGGGAGCAAACTGGGGGAATCTGACTTCATTACCTAAAGCTGTAATTGGAGGGATGTGGGAATTGCAAGCACAGAGAGCTCCCAGGCCTTGTGCACACAGGCTCAGAGATAGAGATGGATACAAGGTTTGACCTAAGACCTTGGAGAAGCCTTGGAGAACTAGAGCATTGAAAGTGAAACAGATATAAAACAAGAATATAAGTTTGTAGTTTAAGTAGAAATATGTTTTAAGCAAACAGAGATATGCATTATGTAAGCAGAGCATTATGTTAAGTAACAGAGTAAAATATTTTAAAGTTTAGCAATAGAACCTGTTATAAAGTTAGAAGTTTAAGATGTATTTAAGAATGTATTTTAAGATGTATGTAAGAAGTATTAAGATGTAGGTTTGTGAAGTGTTACATGATTGGTTAAAAATGACACATTGAGGCAAAGCCACGAAGAGCAAAGCAATTAAAGACTGGTGTAAAAAGATGGTACCAAGTTTCATAGCAGTATGTGATTGGCTAAAAAACTAACAGAAGGTATTATAAGAATTGAATTAGAATTAGACAGCTTCTGATATTATGGCATTGAATGTGACATCTCACCCTTCTATGAGACTGATGCCATGAGGCAATAAACCATCTTTTAAAAAGCCTCTCAATTGCCCTGTCTCTCATAATTTTGATCTCTTGATAGAGGATTAACCCCTGATATGCAAACAGACCAAACTTACAATTGTCTGAAAAGCTTGTGACCATTGTCCATTCTGGGTGCAGCCTCTGGGAGGCTTTCACTGCCCAAGGTGTATCTACTGAAGGCCTTTAACAAATGCCCACTTTATTCTCTAACTGCCTAGCCTCTGTTCTGGGTGGGCACTCCAAGGCATTCCCCCTCCTTGTCCTCACACTGCACAGAGCTAGGGAGCCCAGCTGGAAGCACTGCAGGATGCCAGGGGAACAGTAATGAGGGTGACAGAGGGGCAAGGGGGGTGAGCACTGCTGTTCACAAGATGCAGGAACTGCTGAAGTCTCTCAGGGCTGAAAAAGAACATGTAAAGAGTAAGGTGACACCTGTTTGTGCAGCCACCCTGCACTGACAGCCTGTGTCAGGAGATCTTACAGTAGCAACATGCTAAAAATAGCACTCAGTGTTCTTATAAAACATCTCCTTCTATTGAATTAAATAAATACAAAGCTCTGCAGCTCCTGCTAATTCACCAGTAGTTCCCATGGCTGAGGCTGAAAATATACACTTTAAGAAATCATAGGATTTGTTTATAAATGTATTTATTAGCTTCTGCTTCATCCAGCCAGTTATGAATATACCCAAGGCAATGTGTGCATGTTTATCACCCAGAGGGTCACTCTGGCTGCTTCTGTTCCCTGACAATGAGAAGAAATGAGACAACTCACCCTTGCCTAGTCCAGAGATGGCATCTGTGATCACCACTACCTTGTTCTGCACCGCTGACTTGGACAGCAGCCACCTGACTGACTGGTAAATATAAATTATTCCACTGATCCCTAAGAGAAGCAATGGTAGAGCAAGTATAGAAAAGATACCCATGGCTGTGGGAAACAAAAGACCACATGAGAGTACAGCAATCACAATACACACTCATTATTTTTCAATTATTCCTAGCTAAAAAACCAATATTTTCTTATATAGAAAATCTAGTGATCAGCATGCAACTTGAAGTAGTAGGAAGGTTCTTTTCCAATCAGTGGTGTAATATTGTTTTTTAATAAACAGGGTAATATTGTTTCTTTGTCTGTTTTTCTCATTTTTGTATGGTCAGGCAAAGCTGGATTCCTTTTATGCAAAATTACTTATGTTGGCAATACCACAATAAAATATACACACATATAGATATATACAAGAATGTATATTCTATTATGCCTTGAGACAAAACATAAAATAAACACTGAACTTTTAATTACATTGATATTATTAGAAAACAGAGAAAAAGCTTTTAATCCCAATTGCAGACAAAACTGACAATAGATCTGTTCTAAAAGATAAAGATACAATCACTTACCATGGCTATGAAGACTCCAGATACAGACAGAGCATTCTATGGTATTTTTGTAAACCTTTGCATCACAGGTTTAATTAAGATCCTTTAGCACTTCCACAGAGCACTGATTTGTTGAGGCTGCTTGCCCTGAGAGTGGCTATGTATGGCCTGGTGACAGAGGCACTGCCAGAGTAAATATAGCCTGCCCAGTGTGCTCTGCATGCCTGACCTATCTACCCAACAGCCTGGGCAGCCACAGAAAAGCTCTTAGTACAGTATCAATCCACCTGTACAAAGAACCACCTCTCCTTCTGCCTAGTGCTCCATTGCAGCTGCTCATGATGCCTCAATTCCTTGTGATTTCCCCTCCAAATGACTTAACTCATCAAAACATTTGTGTAAACGCCATGATAGGTCTTCAAAACCAAGCATGAAGAAGTTGCCACTTGAAATAATGCCAGTTCAGCAATAGGAATGATGTATGGAATAATCTCAGTTCAGCAATAGGAATGATGTATGGAATAATCTCAGTTCAGCAATAGGATTGATGTATGGATGTGTCAGGGAAAGGTCTCTGAGCAGGCTGGCTGGGGAGTCAGTGCATCACACAGCTGCTGCAGGAGCTCAGTGCTGGACACCAGACCAGGCTGGCATCCTGTGCTCCCAGGGGCTGCAGGCTGCTTCCCACTCCTGCTGTCTGCAAGACAGATCTGTCTCTTTCCAGTTTTCCATTTGGAAATTTCAATCTTGGCAATTTTAAGACCATTCCAATTTAAGACAGGTGATCTGCATTTCACATTTTTACACTTACCTCTATTTAACATTTCCTGTAGAGACATTATCTGTTCATAGAATCACTGAATGGTTTAGGTTAGAAAGAACCTTAAGCCTCATCTTGTTGCACTCCTGTGCCAGGGGCAGGGACACCTCCCCCTTGACCAGGCTGGTCCAAGCCTCATACAATCCCCACCCAGGTTCAAGGCTCCAAGCCTGGAACACTTTGAGGGATGGAGCAGCCACAACCTCTTTGGAACAGCTGTGGCACCAACCTCTTGAGAAAAGGATATGTTCCTAACTCTTATCTAAACCTATACTCTCTTAGTTTAACACTGTACCTCTTTGTCCTGTCACTATTTACCCATGTAAAAACTCCTTTCTCTCTCTGTTTTTTATAACCTCTCAAGTACTGGAAGGCCACAATGAGCTCTCCCCAGAGCCTTCTCTTCTCTGGAACACCCCCAGCTGTCCCAGCCTGCCTCCAGAGCAGGACTCTGGCCCTCAGAACATCCCAGGTGAGGTCTCACAAGGGCAGAGAAGCTGTGATTGCTAACTGACAACCACACTTATTGATTGACCTTTGGAGTTCTAGGAAGAAGAATGGTTCATCATAAATTATCTGTGTTTTGCTTCTTAAAAAAAAAAAATTAAGACTGTCTTAAAACTGCAAGTTCTGACAACCAGATTCATAGTTCTGTTTGTGCTGTGTAACTGGTCACCTAAACTCTAATTTTCATTTCCAGTGTGAGAGTGCAATTCTACAAATGACAGAGCCATTGATGTTGGAGATTTCCAACAAAAAACAAGGATTTCACGGTCAGTTCTGCAGGTACCAGGACAGTGGTCACTCTGGAGAAGATTATTTAAGTGAGTGTAGGAGGGGGTGTTCAGACATACTTTGTAAACCCAACTTGCTCCAGAAGCTACTGACTTCAAGAATCAAGATGTGTACTCTTAACTCAGTTGAAGTTGCCTGCCAAAGAACCCATAGTTTAAGATTTCCAAACCACAGAACTCTATAATGTGTCAATGTGTGAAACACTACATGCATTTCTAGCTAAAAAAGAAATGAGGCAGATAGGAATAAATACCTGTTTTTCAATTCAAAATGGTCACAGTGCACATCAGTTTCTGCAAACCAATGTAAAAACATTGAGTCATGCCAGGCCACCTGCAGCAACAGAGAGGAAATCCAATTTTCCATCATTCCTAAAGCCCCAGCTATCCTCTCTTGCTTTTAAAGCATCAGCTTTTAATAAACAAATGAGCAGTTTCCTATCAGCAACTGAGCCAGTTTGTTCCTTTTATGGAACATGATGTGTTGTTTGTTTAATTCATTCAGGGTTCTGGAAACATTTTTCCTGGAAAGTTGAAATATTAAAAAAAAAAAAAAAAAAGGCACACACTAGAGATAGAGGGCTTCTATGAGTTCCAAGTGATTTATTTCCAAATGAACCACAATAAAGGTACAAAAATGTAAAAAAGCAAGACTAGGAAAAAGTCAATTGAAAAAACTAGATAGCCCACAGTGTGTAAGACTGTAAATGTAAAATGCTATCATGTCCATTAATATAATGAAAAATTATAAAGGAAAACTGCCAGTCATCTTGGAAAATACAAATGTACAGTGACTGCATTAAGCAAAACACCCAAATCTTCTGAAGCACAGAAATCTGTCTGGTGAAATACCTGAGAAATGTATTATGCACTGCCACCTTCAGAGCACTGTTGGGAACTCCAGAGGAACACGGATATTTAAAAATTGTTCTAGAGGGCAGTTCCCTTTAAAAGGGTAAATTATCTACAGAGAAACTGGAACAGAAGTGAGGCTTTCTCCCTCCCTCAGCTGGCTCTGAAATCTCCTGGTATAGATATCTGAAATATTTATATCCTGAGCTCCAGGACCTGTCCCAGATGATGCCAGAGCTGAACAGTGTGTGTCCAAATGTGAAACCTGATGGAGATCTAGGGCTTATTTCCTTGTAGTCCTCAACCCAGGTAGCTGTTTGAAAGCTTCAGCATGCACTTGCAAAAAATCTACATTACTGACGTTTCACATTGTTCAGAAGTGCTGTACATTCTTTGATGTTTTCTTTGTGGCAGGGCTAAGGGTGCTGGGGTGGGGGGATGCAGGGTGCTGTTAGGGGCTCAGGGTGCTGCAGGAGGTGAGGCTGCTGTGGGATTTGGGGTGCCTGGGAGCCCAGGGCTGGGTGCCACAGAGGTGTCCCTGGGAGCAGCCCGTGCAGCAGCATCTGGGGGGATGAGGTCCTGCATATCAGCACCTGCCTGCACCAGGCTGAGCTGATGCACAGCCCCCTGAAGTGGCACATCACCAGTGCCATGCCCTTCCAGCACAGAGAGTCTCTCCAGGTGGGCCTGGTCCACAGCCATTCTTGGTCTGGATGTAGTGCCCCTCCTGGGTCTGGTTCTGGTCTTGCTCCCAGTCCATTCCTGGGTCTGGATGTGTTCACCACGTTGGTCCTGGTCCCCAGCATGATCCTGATTGTGGTGTCCCCCATGGTCCTTGTCCCAGTCTGTTGTTATCCTGTATCCCAGCTGTTGTTCCAGTCCTAGTCCTGGTCCTAGTCCTAAACGTGGTTCTGGTCTGGACCCTGCTCCCAGGCCTAGTTCTGATCCTTGTATCATATAACAGGCTTTACAGATATGAGGGGGCTCTACACCACCCCCTAAAGCCCCAGATCCCCACAGATCTCTGCAGCCTTGGTGCCCTAGAGGCATCACGGCCCCTTCCCCAGCCCCTGGGGTTCCTAGAGGCCCTGCCCTAGCCCCCCAGTTTGGAGATGAGCATGGATGTGGGACCATGCCAAAGGAGTTACAGCAGTGCAGGCAGGAGGCACTGGTCAGTCTTCCCCGTCACAGAAAGCCACCAGCCTGGTCCCACAGCGCGTGCCCTCATGAAGCCGCGCTGCCTGGCTCGGGTCACCCCCTCAGCGCCATGAGTCCCGTGCCACCCCACCTTGGCTCTCCACATCCCATCCCTGTGCTCTTCTCAGGCTCCAAGGCCCTGCTGGATTCCGTACACAGGGGCCTGAAGCGGCCCCTAGCAGCTGCCAGCCCCGCTCGGCTCCTGCGTGTTGAAGGGCAGTTTCCCGGGCGGTTTCACCCACGAGCTCTTTAACGAGCCCGGCGGCAGCTCCCGCCGGCCATGCTGAGCGCCGCCACTTCCGGGCTGGTCACGTGGGCGGCGCGTCATGTGACCTGCGGCGCTGCGGGCAGGAGGTGCGAGCGGAACGGGGGAGCGGGAGCGGGGAGAGGGACCGGGGGAGAGGGATCGGGGAGAGGGATCGGGGAGTGAAGAATAAACAAAGAATTAGGAACTCTGGTTTGAATAACTGGAGCCCAAAATAACACTTTAAATAACGTATTTTA
>JAOTQP010000792.1:2335208-2357130 GCA_026413545.1 Cichladusa arquata
ACCCCCGGAGCGCAGAGAGCACCCCCGGAGTACAGAGAGACCCTCGGCAGAGAGGGGCACCCCCGGAGCACAGAGAGCACCCCCGAGTGCAGAGAGACCCTCGGCAGACAGAGAGCACCTCAGGAACACAGAGAGCACCCCCGGAGTACAGAGAGCACCTTGGGCAGACAGGAGCACCGCCGGAGTACAGAGAGCACCCTGGGCAGACAGGGGCACCCCAGGAGGTACAGGGGGCACCCTCGGGAGAGGGGACCCCAGCTGGAGGGCTCGGGACAGGTGAGCCGGGGTGGATTCTGGGCTGCTGAGCACAGAGGGGCAGCAGAATTGACGGGCGCGCACTGACGGGGTAACAAGGGGAGCCGTCAGCACCGCGAGCGCTGACCGGACAGGACCTTAGAGCTTTTGTTGACTTGGGCTCTGCCGGGGGCGGGCGCAGTTTGAAGGGGTGGAGAGAATACAGAGGAACAAGGGGAGAGCCGTGGGCTTGGGCCTGCTGCCTGGGGAGCAGCGGGGATCCCGGGGCTTCGGGGGCCGATTTAGGGGTGCCGAGGGAAGGGAACTGGGGGTGGCCCGGAGCCGCGGTGACGCTCGGCGGACAGATACCGGGAGCAGCCCTGCCGCATCGGGGGAGCTCACCGCCCGCCGCGATCCTCCGCGCCGCCGCCGCGCCGCGCCCCGCCCCGCCCCGCTCATTGGCCGGCCGCACCGCCCTCCGCCGCTCATTGGCTGCCGGCGCCGCCCGTCATCGCAACGCCGTTAGCCGCTCTGCGCTGCCTGCCAGCCTCCCCTGCCATTGGTTGTCAGGCCAAGCCCGCCCCCCGCCCCTACAGCGCCATTGGTTACTGCAGCTGTCACTCATTTTTGGGGGCGAGGTGGAGCCACACCTGCCCGTGACAGACCCCGCCCCTTCTCTTGCTCCGTGAGGGGCCGCGCCCGCCATTGATCGTGGCAGCGTCTCGCTCCCATGGCGGATACGGAACGGGGCGGGGTACTGGGCCCGGGACAGAAGGTCTGGGCCGGATATGGGGGGAGGACAGAACTGGAGGCTGTGGAGGAGGGCACCGACAAATTGCGGAGCCACTGAACCTCCAACCTATTTTTATTAATCAGTGAGAGACTGGGGGAAGCCTGGGGGACGCCCCTAGAGGCCCCAGGACTCCACTAGAGAACCCCAATGTTTCGGAGGATTCCCCCCGCCAAGTTACAAAGTTTCCTCTTGACATGGTTGGAAAGGGCAGCTCCAAATCCCCCTCGGAACGTTGCAGGAGGTTGGCCGCCACAAAATATGAGGGAGGAGAGCAAATACAGCACTCCTCAGCACAGCCTCCTGGGACTTGCAGCAGCCCTTCTCAGGCAGTGTGCGACACTGATGGCATGGTGAGATCAAACTTGGGACCTTCAAAAGGACACTCTAAATGAGTCTTAGACTTCAAAAACAAAAACCTTGGAATGTATAAATGTGGTTTTGTAGCATGAAAATATCGATTTTGACCTTAAATTGACTATTAGGCTTTCGTGATTTAAAAGTGGTGCCGTTTTCCTTACTTTTGAGGATTGCATTAGATAAATGAAGGTTTGCCCTTGAAAAACTTGGGGCTGAATCTGAAGAGCAATGCGTTGGACCTTAAGCCCAGGCAGAGGCAGGATGAGAGGCGCAGGGCAAAAATCCAGACCCAGAGTGACTCGGGAGGAGATGTTTTTACTGTGGGGGTGGCTGAGGCTCCTTGGGCGGTTCTGGGCTCTCTAGCTGGGGCTAACTGGGGTGGTCTTCCTTGGACCCCAGCACACCCTGGAGGGCCCAAGGCTCTCCCAAGCCCCTCCGTGACCCCATGCAGGGCTGTGCTGTGCCCTGGCAGCCCCGGGAGCTTTCCATGGAGAGGGCCAGCAGGTGACAGCAGGGACACAGGGGCACTCATTGTCCCCCCCAGGCCAGCGCAGGGACAGAGGGGCGCTCACCGTGCCCCCCAGGCCAGCGCAGGGACAGAGGGGCACTCATTGTCCCTCCCAGGCCAGCGCAGGGACACAGGGGCACTCATTGTCCCCCCCAGGCCAGCGCAGGGACACAGGGGCACTCATTGTCCCCCCAGGCCAGCGCAGGGACAGAGGGGCACTCATTGTCCCCCCCAGGCCAGCGCGTGCAGCCGGTGGGCAGTGTCGCGCAGCCGCCCGCGGTGCTCCAGGCGGCGGTGCAGCCCCGGCGGGATGGACTCCAGCCCCCAGCGCAGCCCCCAGCAGCCAGCAGCGATGGTCCCCGTGGAATCGCTGTCCCCTCCGTGCAGCACTGCCCTGGCACACAGCTCTTCCCAGCTCCCGCCAGCTGCCAGCAGCGACTCCAAGGCCACCATGGGTGCGTCGTGGCCACTGCGCCCCGGCCACCCCTCCAGTGCCCAGCCTAGGTACTCTGTGTCCCGCTCAGCTGGGGAGGGGAGGGATGGAACCCGTGGTGGGCCACGGCCTTCCAGGAGCCCACGGGAGTCCAGGTACCTACAGAGACATGGGGACACTGAGGTCACTGGGGACACTGGTGGCACCAAACAGTGGGGTAACCAGTGACAGTGGGGGTCACTGGGCTGTGACCAGTGTGACAGCAGCCTCTGTGACCCCAGATACCTGTGGGGACACTGGGGACAATCAGGAAACTTGGGGGGTATCACGGCACTGGGCACAGCTGGGACACCAGTAAAAGCAAGAAACCCAGTGTCCCAGGAATCCCAGGGACACAGAGATCACTGTCCCCAAGGATGGCATCTCTGGCAGGGACACAAGGGATGCTGGGTGCAGCAGGGACAGGATGGGCTCTGCCAGCCCTGTGGACAGACTGGGCATCAGGGTCAGCAGTGGCACCAGTGACACCACTGTGATGCACTGCTGGGGCTGGCAGAGAGCCTGGCTGGCACCAGTGGCACTAGTGGACCCTGAGTGGACCTATTCTCAGTATCCTTCGCAGCCCCTCCCTGTGCTCCCAGTGTCCCCCCAGAACCCTCACAGTGCCCCCTCACCGGTGCCACGCCTCCCCAAAGAATGGCCAGGCAGCAGCGTTGTCCTCCACGGCCACCCCGGTGCCCTCCACGTAGTCCCATGCCAGGGGCAGGACCCGCAGCAGCTCAGCCCCCCAGCGCTCTGGGGGTTCACCCCGAGCCCCCAGTGCCCCAAAGAGGGCCACTGCCAGTGCTCCGAGGTACCCTGTGGGGACAGGGGGTCAGGGGGGTTCTGCCACCCCCTCCAGCCCTCCCCTGCCAGTCTGGCACTCACCAGTGGGGTGGTGGTGGGTCATGCGCCCGCTCTCGATGCTCACCCGGATCAGGGTCGGCAGCTCCCAGGTGTGCGGGTACCTGCACTGGCATCAGACCAGTCCCCACCCCCCTGCTCCTGGATTTCCAGCCTCGTCCCCATTCCCATACCACTGCCCTTGTCCCTGCTGTCCTTGTCCCTGCTGTGCCCATTCTCCTAGCCCCATCACTTCCACGTCCCACTCTCTGTGACCTGTGTCCCTCTTCCCTATTGCTGTCCCCATGTTGTCTGTCCCCAGCCTCCCAGCTCCAGCACCACATGTCCCCAAGCCCTGGACCTTGTCCTTTCCAGCTTCACCCAACTCCATGTCCCCACCCCACTCTGTGGGGTGTGTCCCCACCCATTCCTCTCCTTCTGACATCCTCGTGTCCCTCTTACCCTACCCCCATCCCTTCATGTCCCCTTCCCTCCAGCTCTGGCACCCATTTCCCCAGCCCAAACATCCTCATATCCCCATCCCCTTATTCCCATTCTGTGTGCTCCCATCTCTCCCCGTGTCCCTGTGTGGTATCCCTGTCTCCCCCATTGCACCCATTCTAACACCTCCACATCCTTGTCCCCACCCCCCCAGCTCTGACACCTCCGTCCCTGTCCCCAGGAGTCCCCGGTGTCCCGGTGCCCACCTGAGGCCGATGGCCAGGCTGCGCATGGCGGCCCCGCAGCCGGTGCCGCAGGGGTTGAAGGGGATGCGATAGCCCTCGGGCTCCCCTGGCCGCAGCTGCGAGGTGCCTGGGAGCACACGGGGCCGTGAGGCTCCCTGAGCCCCCTGCCTCTCCCTGGATCTCTGGGCCCTGCTCACCTAGGATGCTGCTGGGTCCGGGCTTGCGTCCCTCCATGTCCCCCATGGCGGCCACATAGCGGCGCGCCAGCTCCTGCAGGAGGGGCTCTCCCTCCAGGCCTGTGCAGGGGGTGAAGACCCACCTCAGGTTACCCAGGCTGGCAGGGAGAGCCCCATGCACCCCCAAAACTGAAAGGGGAGAGGAAGACCCCTCTTGCACCACACCCCACACTGCCCCACAGACCCCCCAAAACTGGAGGGGAAGCAGGACAAGTTTTGTGGAGAAATGGGGAATCTTGAGTACCCCAAACTGAGTGAGAAAGGGGTATCCTGCCAGGTTCCCCAAGTGGGAGGGGGAAATGTCCCCATCTCCAGCACCCAATATGGGAGGAAAGGGCAGATAAATCAGGAAAGACACACAGACACAGACAGACTGACAGCCCCCACACCACCCCCACCGAGAGGAAACGAGGATACACATCTCCCCAAGCCTCCCTGGAAACCCCTAAAAGGTGGGGGGAAGTGGAATGAAGATGCCCCAAAGCCCCCCAGCGCTCCTCCCAGCAATGCTCTAGTTTGAGTCAGGGACATCCCAAGGCTGTAAGGGGACACCCAGTCACACCCCCTGACAACAACCAGGCAGCCCAAGGAACAGAACAGGGACCCCCCACCCCCTAGGGGACATCCCTAGGGGACATACCCCCCTCCAGTGCCAGCCTGGGGCACTGTGGGCACCCCAACCCCAGGCCCCTCTGCCAGTGGGGTGTCACGGAGCCCCCGCACCTGTGGCCAGCCCCTCGGCGGTGGCGAGGTGCAGGACGGTGTCATCGCTCACGGGCCACTCGGGGGGCTCCAGGCTGATGGCTGCCAGCCCCCCCAGCTGGGCCAGCTCGCCGTGGATCTGGGGGCCCGAGGTGCAGTACTCCCAGCGGCCTGCCCGGTAGCCCAGCGCGTCCCCCACCCCGCTCAGCACCATGGCAGCCTCGTAGGACTCCACCGAGGGCACCCTGCGGACACAGCGGGGTCAGGGGGTGCCAGCGGCGGGGGAGCCCCGGGGATCCTGCTGCACTCACGTCTCCTCCATGCTGCAGCAGCTGGGAATGCCTGTCAGGCTCAGGGCACGGGGCCAGTGCTGGCCAGGGGCCCTTAAGGGGACCAGAGCACCCCGGGGATGTGGGGTACATCCACAGCAAGGGGGAGAAAGCAGGGAGGGGCAGCCAGGGTGGGGGAGGCAGAGGGAAAGAGAAGATCCAGGACATCTCTTCTTCGGGACAAATCTTTAAAATGGCAACAAAGCATCCTTTGAGGGCACAAAACCTAACTTCAGGGTTCAAATTCTCTGTTTTCAAAGCTCAATTTTTAGGGCCCCAAGCCCTCTTTTTAAGACCTTCTTTTGGAGGGTCCAAAGCCCTCTTTTACCACTCAAAGTTTCCACTGGCGTGCCTGAAGGCCTCTAGTCAGCACCAAAGCTTCATTTCTTAGGGCCAGAGGTTCACCTACATTGCAGGGTCCACAAGGTCATTTGTAGCATCTCACCAATTAATTTTTTTCATGCCTAAATCCTCCATTTTGGGGCCAAAATCCTAATTTTTGCCTTCCCAACTTCTCTTATATTAGCTATTGCTTTTTTTTAGGGCACAGAGTTTCATCTTTTGGGTCCAAACCCTCATTTATTGGACAGAAATCCTGCCTAGGCTGCAAATCTACATTGCAATGGTCCTAAACCTGATGTTTCCTTCCCAGGGTCTTAGTTCTGGCTTCCTAATCAGCTCCTTTTAGGCTACAAAGTCTCATTTTTAGTGTCCAAAGATTGTTTCAGTTCACAACTTCTCTTTTTGTGAGTTCCAAGCAGGGTTTTTCCTCTCCAAAGCCTTCTTTTCAGGCTATTAGGCTCTTTTCCCAGTTAAAAAAAAAAAAAACCAAACAAAAAAAAACCACAAAAAACAACCAAACCCCTGTTTTTTCTTGCTTGGTCACACTCTACAGAAATTAATGTGCCACGTCAGACAGGATTTGGTTCTGAAGGCAGGTTTACTGTTAGAATCATAACCTCCAGGCTGATGATCATGAAATAACAGAATTCTCAATTATTGGTGAAACCAGGTGGGGCACCAACAAAACTTCCACACTGGGCTTCTGGAGGGCAGACTTCAGCCTTTTCAAGAAGCTGATTTGGAGAGTTCGTTGGGAAACAGCCCTTAAAAACAAAGGAAGGATGGATGTACTTCAAGAAAGTAATCTTGAAGGCACAGCAGCATGCTTTGCTGTCCCTGTGTGCTGAAAGATGAGCTGTCAGGGATGACAACTGGCCTGGATGAGCAGGGAACTTCTGAAGGGACTTCTGTTCTTTGTGTCCAAGCCTCATGGTGGACGAGTGCCCAGCTGGCAGGGCTGTGTGAGTTTCTGCAGTGTCTCTGAGTGCTCCCTTACTAGAGGCAGCACGTGCAGGGGAGTCAGGGCAGTCTGCTGCTGCTCTCTGTGCAAGCTGCTCCCTACTAGGGATTCTTTTGGTACTTCCTGCACTCCTCTTCTTCCTCTCTGCCGTTGCAGAAGTCAGATCATCTGCTCCTCCCTCATCCAGGCTGACAGTCTGCCCTGGACGCTGCTGCAGTGGCACAAGTCCCCTGAATCAAGCACCACTCGTGGTGCCCTCTGCCAGTTTACTGATCATTCTCTTTGCCCCAGCATCCAGTTCAGAAAGACATTAAACAGGATCAGCCCCTGATCCTTGGGAGATGCTGTTTGTTCCTGGCCCTCCAGTATGGGCACATCCCACCCATGTCCCTTAGAGTCACTTGAACTCTATTTAAACCCATATTTAAAAGCAACAGATTGCTAGGTGGGCACATGCAAGCACACAGCTTTCAAAATCCTGCCACACAAACATCACACAGTGGGTATTTCCACCAGCTGCCTCAAAACCTAGGAGGAAGGAAACACCCTGTAAATTACTCTTACAAGACCATGTCACAACCCACCAAATGGAGGCATGATGTCCACTGATGTAAATTGTCATCAGGCTCAACAAAGACACTGCATGATGTGTCAGGAATTCTCTATGTTTTATTGTTTCCATAACTCTGGCAACCAGCCCAGTATTTAAGATCAAAAGTTGTTGGCTAACAAACCCTTAAATTCTACATTAGGCTTCCACTAGTGGTGGCTAACAAGCCCTTAGTTTCGTATAGTACACTTCAGTAATTTCTCAACTCTCACCACAAGCTCCTGAAAAGTGCTAGTTAACATGCCACAACACACTTCCAGAGGCTCCCCACTCCCTCAACAAACTTCATTGTGAAGCACAGGGTAGAATATAATAGCCATGCTTTGCCAGGACAAAGCAAGGGAGGAGAGAAATGAAGACAGAAAAGGGAGAGAGAGAACAAAGCTTATCACCAGTCCATAGATCCCATCTTGGTTCTAGTGTGGATCGTCTGGAGCTGGGACTGCAAGACAAAAAAAAGCCAGACAGAAAGAAAAAAAGAGCCAAGGGGGCCAATTGGCTTCCTTTAATAGTTAACTTGATGACTACCTCTGGCACAGACTAAACTTTTTGAGCTGCTTTCTTCATGAAGGCATAGCCAGCTCTTTTGGCCCTCTTCTGGGAAGTGAGCATGAGTGTCAAAGCAGAGCAGGACTTTGGCTCAGCACAGTGCTGCCCCACCTCTGCAGGACTGTCTCCTCCAATGACCTTTCCAATTGTAATAATCAGAATGTTTGAGACAAAACATACTTAGATCTGGTCCTCCACAGGCCAACAAGGGGTTTTAATTCTGGCTTTGGCTTTTCTGCTTGTTGATTCCAAACAGGTGGGTTGTTCATTTCAGATGCTATGCTGCTGCATCACCCAGGCTGTGTTTGTCTGATATACATCTCTGGGATGCTCAGACCTCCACACTGACTGGTAAGAGTTCATGATCTCCACAACCTGGCTCCAGAGACCATAGTCCTGCCATGAGGATCTGCCCAGCTGTCTCTGTACTGGCAAGGTTTGCACCCAAGCAAGGCTTGGTAGAGGCACCTGCTGGCAGATCCTGTTGGAGGGCCCTGGAGCTGTGGCAGTCCTGGGAGCACGATCAAGGCTTAAAGGACTGGTTCTCTTCCTCCTCCTTCCTGTTAAATTGCTGTTGTTGCTGTTCATGATCCAGCTGAAGAGGTCATTGCCCTGCTGTGGGGATCTGCTGAGGGCCCTCTCCCTGGCACGGTTCCTCTGCCTGTGCACCACCTTAATCCTGCCAGGCAGAGCCTGTGGTGCTGCAGAGCCTGCCTGCTGCTGGCTGCCTGCTCCCTGACCGAGCTTGGAATGGGCATGTGGAGGTGCTGGAGAGGAAACTGTCCTTCCTCTCATTTTCAAATCCGAGCATCTGGAGGAAAAAAGAGTTATCTCTGCTTCAGGCATTCCTTGTAGATTCCTCTGGGATTCAGTTGCTTTCTCAGTGCAACACAGAGAAGACTTCACTGAGGTCACCAGTGGTAAGTTTAACTAGGGTCTTCCCACCAGGTCTGCCACTGTCAGAGTGAGTCCTCATTTTTTTACCCCCTATGGCCTCCACTTCACAGAATCCTAGAATTTGGATGAAAGAAATCTCATTCCAACCCCCATGCCATGGGCAGGGACACCTTCCACTATCTCAGGCTGCTCCAAGCCCCATCCAGCCTGGCCTTGGACACTTCCAGGAATGGGGCAGCCACAGCTTCTCTGGGCACCCTGTGCCAGGGCCTCACCAGCCTCACAGAGAAGAATTTCTGCCTAATATTTAATCTAAATCTTCCCTCTTTCACTTTAAAACCATTTCCCTTTTCCCCATTACTGCAGTTCCTGACAAGGAGTCTCTCCCCATCTTCCCTAGGGGCTCCCTTTAAGTCCTATTCTCTACATGAGCCAACTTCAGAGAGCAGACAAGGGGCAGTTTCCACAGGGCAGCACCCTAAAGCCCAGCAGGGAAAGAGGAGGATGAGTGAGGTAGTTCAGAAGTGACAGCACTGAAGGATGCAGGAAGGAATTGTCTCCTATGGCAGAAACACTCAGGAGGATGAGAAGACAAACAGATAAGACAGGATAAGGAAATGTTTTCTGACCACATGATCCTGGTTATTACCTGGCATAAAACAGCAAGTAGGCTTGCTGCCCTAGAACTGTGTGGATGTCACAGTTATCCACAGACTCATCGTCCATCTTGTACCACAGCCCATTGCTGGCCTGCAAAGAAAGGTGTCCAGTTCTGAGAGGAACTGCAGGGTTTCTCCACAGCACCAAAGGCAGAAAACTGCCAAACCAGGAGTACACAAAAACAAATCCAATCGAGCCCTGAAGGAGACCTTCTCCCCAAAACCTTGGCTGCCAGTAACACTGCTGGGAAAGTTTGTCTTTCCCAACACACATTTCTCCATGTCAGGATGGAAGTTGCTCTTTACCTTTGTGTAGCACAGAAAGTGTCCTTCAAGACAGGTGTCCCCACTGTGAACCACGATGGCATATAAGGAGCAGAGGAGGGGTTCTCCAGATGTGTCAGACATGTATGGCCGAAGATCCAAGTACTCAGGATACTCCACAAACTACAGAGAGACCAAGAGGGCTCAGAAATGAAGATCAGCCACCACATTAAAAATAGCCTTCAGCATGTAATGGCTTGGGTGGCAGGAAACTGTTCTCAACCAAGGCAGCTCTGTCAGAGCAGAGTCCAGGCTCGTCTTTTCATGGGAATTCTCCTCTCCACAGAAGGGAACACCAAAATCCCAACATGAACCTCTTTGACAGAGCTTTGGGGAATCTTCTGCTTTAGAAAGTAGGACTTCACTTGCTACACACCTTGCTGATCTTTGTGCCAGTCCATTGGTCAGCCCTTTCCAGACACAGTGTGAGGACTCTGGGTGCATGATGGACTGTAGCTTTCTTGGAGGCAGCAGCTTTCTTACACCTTGAAACCAAGCACACAGCCAAGTGCTGAAATGCACCCAATCTTCCCCGAGAAGGCCAGGCAACCTTTCCCCTGTCTCACACATCTTTACCCTACTTTAAGGTTATTCAGAGGCATATTGAAAAAGTTGTATCTTGTTATTGTGCATTAAACCTCCTTGAGAGGATGCCTTCTGTTCAGTGCCATGCAGCCCCTCACGGATCTGGGGTTATTTTTCATGTGGAATTATCTTACTTGCTACATCTGAAGCACTCTTTCTGATCCAGCTGCTTGGGTGTCACACTGTCCTCCAGAACTGTGGTGAGGGATGAGGCTGCCTGGAGGAGTGAGAAGGGAGCTGTAGGAAATGCTCTTACCCAAACAGTTCCCTGGAGCTGACAAGAAGACCCCAGCAGCTGATGCTGATGAGCCAGCATTACCCCGGAAGGAGGCAGAAGGAGGGTGTGATGCTGAACATTTCCCTCATGTCCCAGGTGCTCCCAGAGTCACCAAGAGCTCCCTCTGTGTTGCCACCACTCAGATCAGCTACCAATGGCATGCAGGGGCATCAGCAGTGAGAACTGATCCTACCTATGAGCCTGGGAGCCAGAGGGGTATTGAGGGAGGGCAAAGGAAGGAGTAGGAGAGTATGTCAGGGTGCAGAGGGGGTAATGATTGCTAGTCCAGCCCAAAGCCAGCACCACGGGCAGACCAGTGCCACGGCCTCTGCAGGAGGACACTGAGGACACTCTCCTTTCCCCTTCCCACTCACCACCAAGCTCCCTTGTGCTCGCAGTATAGGTTTTTAAAACAAGTGCTTTGGTTCTGGAAAGCTACAGGGGCCTTGGAATGTCTTGAAGCTTAGTTGCAAACCTCTTACTCTGATATCCAAAGAGACATCCAGGAAGGCCTTGTAGGAAGCAACAACTGCTTGGCAGCTCAAGCATGTGACTGGAAGGAAAATCAAAATGCTGAGTGAAGTTAATTGACTGTGCTGGTTTATGCTCATGCATTCTCCTATCACAGGACCAGCTGCTTGTGACAGACAGACAGAAGGGCACAGACAAGCCAAGTAAAGCAGCAGTTATGGAAATGTACCTGTATATTTCATGAAGCCCCCAAATATTTGATGGACGATGGTAGTTTTTTGTGAAGAGACGTCCAAGCTGGAAATAAATAGCAAGGCAGAGAGTTACCTCCTCCAAGGGTTTAGCATTGAAAGGTCCGAGTTTTCCTTGATGGGAGCACATCAAGGAGTCCAGTGGGTTGGGGAAGATTGAAACTTGCAATTTGCTTGTGCTTACTCGCTGCTTCCACTGAGACAAGCTCTGTGCATGGCGCTGAGAGTGCAGCGCAAGAACTCGTAGGCGTTCTCCTGCCTGCCGTATTCAAACTCTTCTCCTATGACTAAGAAAGAATTGAGTTGCTCCCCCTTAGAAGAAGGGAAGACATAGAGGAAAATCTGTTGGAGCACCTGAAACAACTTACATTTGAGGTCCCTGAGGACAGCTCCAGGCAGGATGGCACTGGCTGAGGAGCACAGGACCTTCCTGACGTGCGCTTCCATGGTGCACATCATGCAGAAACCTTGCTGCTGGCCTGGAGGGAAGGAGGGAGGGAGCAAGGAAGGGAGGGACAGAAGCTTCTCAGGGTAACAAAACATCTCAGTTTCTTGAGAAACCTAATGGAGATCCTGAAGTTCTAAGAACAGTCTCCTTTACTCCCAAACTGCCAGTGTCCCAACAAGCCCAGGACATTTTAGTGCACAGAAAACAGACTTCAGAGGGAGGCTAACCTGGCAGAAGTGTTCTGTGCAATAAGCCAAGAGTGTTCAACTTGCAGGGATAGAAACTTGGGGCTAAAAAGAGGTGTTCTGCTGAAGGTGAGTGCACCTTGATAGGACAGGCATCTTTTAGCTGATGCTCAAAGAACATAAGCTCATAGGGCCAAGAAGGAAGAGCTGCTGTTCTCCTAAACCTGATTCCAGGTTCTGGGAATCCTTGGGATGTGCCCAAGATTTACAGGGAGGTGTTGCCAGAGGTACTCACACGACTGGCTGTGCTTGGAGGAGAGCAGGTAGTTGGCCAGAGGAGGGGTGTATGTCAGGCACTGCAGGATAACATTGACATAGCAAGTATTGCCCAGGTTGAAGAGCCCTGCCCCAGGTCTCTGTCTTTGCTGCCAGTCCATGCAAATCTTCTCAGGGGGAGAGACAGTCCTTTGTGGCAGAGCCATTCCCTCGGCAATGTCTGCAGGGAGACAACGTTTGAAAAGAGATGAGACAATGTTACTCAAAACCATATTCGGATGCTGAGTTGTCTACAGGAGCACCAAGGACAACAGCTCTAGTCACCAGCTCAGAAACATTGGGGAAAGCCTAACACCCTGCTGACATCTACTGGCAGGGAAGCAGTTTTGGAAACCTGTTCTGCTGTGTACTCTGCCAAAAGTCTAATAAATCCACTCTGATTCTGGGCCTCAGGCCACCTTCCTTTCCTTCTAGAGTCTTTTACTTCAGGACTCACAGGAGTTGTTCCACCTTGCAGCTATCACTCCTCTCGGGAGCAGAGGGGAAATCTTTGGATTGCAAAGCTTTAGAAAGATCTCCAGAAAGATCAGGCCAGCACCAATCCCATCACTTGAAGTAAAAGGAAATAATTGTAGCTCAACAAAATTATTTAGAAACCCCAAACATGACTCACAAAGCACCTTCAGCTATCAAAAACGTTTTGATGGTGCTTGTAGCTGTTGCCAAGGATGAAGAATGCTTGGAAAAAGGCAGGCCCACACTAGAAGGAGCCTAGATATCCCGAAGGCCAGCTCAGCCCAGCTGAGCTTTCAGTGGCTCACTCCTCAGGACACCCAGCATTGGGCAGGTGAGATCACAATTGCAGGACCAGTGCCATATCTCTGCCCCTCTGTGACATGAGGCCACATGGGGTCATGTCCCTTTGAGGCCACAGAACCCCATGGCCCGGGCACCTCTCACAGCTCAAACTGGACCAGGTGCTGTGAGCAAAGGGCTGTTTGTCTGTCAGCAGAGCTCCTGCCTCTTCCAGCAGCTCCAGCAGCCAGAGGAGCCAAAGGCTGCTGAGGGCTGGAAATGAGCCTGGTCACAGTTCAGGTTGGTACACTTTGGAGTGCTGGGGATTTCTGTTCCACTCTTCCCTGCTTCTTCCAGGCTTTTAAGCCCCTAAAGATCCTTTATAGGAGGAAAGCCTTCAGTTGTGGCAGTGAAGCATCCTTTGAGGGCACAAATCCTAACTTCAAGGCCCTCATTTCCATTTCTAAAGGCCCATTTTTAGTTGTCACAGACCCAGTTTGAAGACAAGTCCCTTTTAGAGGGTCCAAAGTCCGCTTTTACAGCTCAAAGCTTCTACTAGAATGCCTAAAGCCCTCTAGTCAGCATCAAAGCTCTGTTCCATGAGTCCAGAGAGGAACCAGCTTCACCTCAAGTTTGTAAACAGGCTCCGAGAGAGTGAAAAACTTTCTTAGCACAAATTAATTCATATTGCCCTTTGGGAGTGGTGCAAATAAGAGTTTGTACTTAGAAGGGGAAGGTCAATAAAATCATCCAGTCCTGACACAGCTGATTGGAAAGCAGGGATGTTTGCAGCTTGGCTCCGTGCTTGGGGTGGTTTTGAGCTGGGCTCGGTGCTTTTCCTTCTTTTGCAAATCAGCAGCGCTCTCGTGTGGGAGTTTTGGTGAGAGCTGACAGTGCCCAGGAGAAAGCCAAGATCTTCTCTGTCCCATCCCCAACCGTGTGAGAGATCTGTTGTGGATCCTGGCTCTCAGAGAATGGAAGAACATGATCCTGCATAGGGATGGGAAGCAAGATGAAGCTTCTCGTCGTTCTGCAGTTTATAGGCTGGAAAAAAAAAAAAAAAAAAGTGAATTCCAGCACTGCCTCTTTCTTCTTCTTGAACATTTCGTGTGGGACCAGCTGTTGAACGTTCTGAGTTTTGTAGCTGGACTCTGTGGGACTGAAAATGCATGAAGGTGCATAGATCTGTGCCGGGACAGAGAAGATCTTGGCTTTTTCCTGGGCACTGTCAGCTGTCACCAGAACAACCACACGAGAGCGCTGCCGGCTCGCAAAAGAGAAAAACGCGCCGAGCTCAGCCCGAAACCACCCCAAACAGAGCCAGCTGCAAACATCCCTGCTCTCAAATAACCTGTGTCAGGACAGAAAGTTTCACTGTCCTTCCCCTTCTAAGCACAAACTCTTATTTGCAACACACCCAAAGGGTGTGACACATGAATTCCTTTGAAAAAAAGTCTTTTCACTCTTGCAGAGTCCATCTATAAGAGAAAGTTGAAAACATCCGGCAAAAACGGAGCTCACAAAGTGCCAGCTGAGAAATATTTTGCTGCCTACAGCTTCAACTGCACCCATCAGACTACCCTGGTGTCTTCACTTCCCTTCTCAGCACTGTGTCCTGTCATGTCCTTCAGTCTCAGCGAGTCAGGATCCAAACAGAACAGCACCAGGCACAGTTCCCACACTAAAGGTGCCAGGACTGCCAGCTCAGCAGCCTGGAGTTTGCATTCCCACTGGAACAGTTCAACAGGTCTAGCCCACAGAGCTGCCTACTAGGAAAAGCAATTAAATTCACCAAGGAACATCCAATGTGTGGAATCAAGATTGGTTTCTTTGCCAAAGAGAGGAACTATAAGCCCATCTAAAAGAAATGGGAGTCCCTCCTCCAAAATAGAAAACATCTGAGGATTGATCCCATAAAAAGGTGCCAGAAAAGCAGGGCAGAGCAAGGCAAGCCCAGTGATGGGTAGGCAAGGGAAATCAATGGCAGGGTGGTAAAAGCAAGGCAAGGACAGGGAAGAATGAAGCAGGAAAGTCATGTCGGGTCATGGTCTCTAAAAATGAAAATGAGATTTCTTTTCTGAAAGAAAGAAATACTGCAACCCCAATGTTCCAGGTGCAGATGAGAGGTGACCCAGGGGAGGTCAAAGGCAGCCAGGCCTGTCTCTGCTAGCTGCTTTTGTCTGGGAGAAACCCTTGGGTGTATTGAGATTTGGAGGTGCAATGCAAATATTGGCCATGGGCTCCTGGAGGAGAGGGGCAGGTCTTTCCACAGAAGAAAAGCATGAAGCCCCAGTGTTCAAGTGCAGATGAGATGATGCCCACAAGAGGACAAGGCCAGCCAGACTCATCTCCCAGCACCTTTCATCTGTGAGCAATCCTTGCATGCACTGAACTTTGGAGGTGGAATCCCAATTTCAGCCAAGAGCTTCTGGGTGAGAATGGCAGTTCTTTGCTATAGGAAAGAAATCACACAGCCCTGGTGTTCCAGGTGTGATGAGAGACATCTGGGGGGAGGTCAAGGCCAGCTAAACCCACCTGTCCTGGCTGATTTTATCTGGGAGCAATCCTTGGAGGTACTGAATTTTGGAGGTGCAATAAAAATTTTGGCCATGGGCTCCTGGAGTTCCTCTGAGTTCCTCTCCATAGGAAGGAAAGAACATAGCCCCAGGGTTTCATGTGCAGAGGAGAGGCAACCCATGGGAGGTTAGGGTTAGAGGGTTAGGGGGTTAGGGTTACATTTTTGCAAGGATTGGTGTTATGGTCAGGGTTAAATGAGGGTTAGGATTAGGTTTATAGAAGGGTTAGGGTTTGGGATAGGGTTAGGGTGGATTTGGGTTTCAGATTGTTCATGTAATGGTTTGGTTTAGGGCTGTTTAGGGATTACTTTTAGGCTTGGTGTTATGGTTAGTGTTGAGATTGTTTTTTTACATTCCAAGTTAGGGTTAGTTTTAGGATTTGAGTTTGGTTTATGTGTGGATTTAGGGTTGTGATGAATCAGGATAGGTTTAATTTATTGTTAGGTTAAGAGTGATTCTTGGGTTAGGGTTAGGGTTCCTTTTGGGATTATAGAAGGTTTTGGGCTAGGATTATGTGGGGTTTACTATTGTGGTTAGGTTTAGGGTGAGTTTAGGCTTAGGCTTTGGGTTAACCTGAGTGTTATGATTATGGCTAGAGTTAGATTAATGTTTAGGGTAAAGTCTAGAGTTAGGTCTGGTGTTAGGCTTAGGTTTATGCTCTCAGTTCTGGAGCAAATGCCCGTGGCTCTCTGGTGGCTGGTGCCACACAGCAGCAGCAGCTGGGGCAGCAGCTGGTGACTGGGGTGTCAGCTGAAACCTGGCAGGGCACAACCTTTGCACCTCCCACACAGGACCTCTCCATGGCTTCCAACAGCCTCTTCCACCCCTGGGGTAGCACTTGAGTCAGAGCTCCCAGATTTGGGTGAAAATCTGGGCTGGACAGGCACCCATGCTGGCCAGGGCTTCTTCCTCATTGCAGGACTGATCCTCAGCCAGCTCTTTTGGGTTTTCTCACATGGCTTAAAGCATTTTTGGATAATGTGAGGCTGGTGCTGATGGAGTTCAGCATCTCACCAGCAAGAGCTAAAGGGCAGCAGAACATCCTGGGCCAGGCAGTGAGGAGGGCTCAGGCTGCAGCAGGAGGAGCAGGAGCTGTGCAGCCTCTTGCCTTCCCCTCAGCAAATATTTATGCTTCAAGCTTTCTCGCTTAAAGGCCTAATTGGAGTCTAGGTGAGCTGGCACACTAGAAGAGAGCCTAATAGAGACATTGCAGTGCTATTAGCACAGATGGTTGTCATATGTATGCAAATGAGGAGCAAATTGAATTTGGTGTCCCCTCTCACCAGCTGTCCTATCAGCACTGGCTCCTGCAGCAGCAAAAGGCACTGCCACTGCTCTGCTAATCTGTCATCGCAGATTAATTACAACTAACACATTAATCTTCATTTGTTTCCCCATACAAAGGAAGTATCCTGTTCTTTCAAGTACACTCTGATGGGATGGGGTGCTCCAACCTGGGAAAAGGAAGAAGAAAGGGAAGGAGGGCCAGGCAGCTTCATTAGCGGCAGCCCCGGGGGCTGGGGCTGCTGGAGCCTCGGTGGGGCTGGCTGCTCCTTCTGGCAGAGCAGAGCCACTGGGGGCACGGGGAGCTCAGCCACCTGCCGGGAGCTCCTGGGACCCGCACGCTGCTCAGGAGCCTGCCTGGGACACGGCTCTCTGCTCGGCTTTGTCCTGGAGTGACAGTGCCACTCCTTGCCCAGGCTGGCAGCTTCCGAGGGGGTGGTTGGTGTTACACAGGCGTTTGCTGCTCCCCAGTAAAGCGGCTGTAATGGGTGTGCTGGGCCAAGGGGCCCTTCAGGATGCTGCAGCCCTTCAGGCTGTGGCACTTTTACTGCTGCCTTGGGTGGGGAGAGAGCGACTTGCTTCAGTCTCACCACTAATTTTGACATTTTGATGAAAAGCAAAATAATTCTTTCTGGGTTTTTTTGTTGTTTTTGGGTTTTTTTTGTTTTTTGTTTTTTTTCCAAATGAAAATATTGCAGCTGAGACATTTTACAGGCTTCTGGAGTTAGCACCCACTATGTCTAGTCTTTATTTTTTTCCCCCCCAGCTTTCTGCTATTTATTGGAGTAACCCATAGTTCTCCTCAGTCCTCCATTAGCTTGGTGTTTGGACTGCTGTCTGCTCCACGTGTGGTCTCTAATGCTGTGATCTGGAGTGTCCTGATGGCAAATGTTAACGATGTGTGTTTAATCAGTGTGTAGAAGCTCAAATGCCATGTATCCCATGGGCTGGAGAGATGCTAGAGGAGCCAAGGTGAGCAACTTCCAGCCAGCTTGGGACAGCAGGAGCTCTCTCACAGGCAGCAGCACGGCCAAACCAGCTCTTTCAGCCATCCTGGAGGTGTTTTCATGTGTCCTTTGGATCCTAAAACCTATTCCCCTTGCTGGGCTGCTCTACCCCACCACTGCCCAGGATTCACCATTCCCTTGGAGTGCATCTGCCAATGACCCACGCTGGGTGGATTACTGAAATTAAATTAAGTGAAAGCCTTGTGATGGCATCACCCCATTTCTTATCCTGGTCCTGCATTAGCAGAGATGTGGTTGTTACTCTGCCCCAGCCCTGGTGGGCTCTGCTCTGGGAGCCCCCAAGAGTCCCCATTCCCTTCTTTCTGGGCCATGGAGCTGCTGCTGCTCAGGAAGGGGAAAGACTTGGCACTTTCCCACCTCACAGCAGCACTCACTTTATTCTCTGCCTTCTGATGGCATATTTGTGAAGTTTGGCAGAAGTGACACTAACACCAGGAGGATTCTGCTGCAGGGATTGCCTGTCAAGGTGTTAAACCCAACTGCAGAGCAATTCCCAGGCAAGGAAACCTGAGAAGGTGGAGTTGCATTTGTGGGAGTGGGTCAGGAGCTTGTGAGGGATAACCATGACAGAAGTGTGATCATTCCTGACCTGGAATAACCAACAACAGGCATTCAAAGACACAGCACAGTCACCCTTTCCATGGAGCCCTCAGAAGGAGGCAAACCCACTGCTGTGAGAAGGCTTTGCCAGGACACAAACAGCTGCAGAATCTGGCAACAACATAAAACGTTTTGTGGAAATGAATGGAACACACACCTCTGTTGTTCTAAAATTTAATGTTTTGTACTGTTCCAATGATTCTTAAGTCATCAGAAATTGCATTTCCTACTGTTCTGATTGTCATGCCCTGCTCCCAGGGAGCTGGAGCTAGTGTGGCAGTGGAAGGGAGAAGGGGCTGTGAGGGGTATGCTGCTGGTAGCTGGGGAGGGCAAACCCAGTCACTCTTTAATAACTCCTCATGGGAAAGTTGAAGAAAAATGTTAATTAACAGGAAATGGCATTTTTAATATCTAAACGTCTTTTTGCTGGAAGTTTTCCATAATACCTAAAATACAAAGTTTGTTCTGAACACTGATAATGTATTTGTTTGGCCAAAGCACAGCCATGTCTCGTGCCAGGCTGGTTTCCTACCATGTGCTCCCTGGGATGGGCAGTGTCCTGTCCCTGTGCTGTGGTGGCCTGAGGCCACGCTGGCCCTGTCCTGGTGAGCCCCAAAGGTTCTGTGCCACACTGCTGGGCTGGGCACAGCCAAGGGCCCCAGGGCATGTCTGCCCAGCTCTGGGGTTTGGGGACAGGGACAGTGCCAGTCCTCATCAAGCAATGCAGATTAATGAATTTCTGAATGCTTCTAGAGTAGGTTAATGGTGTGTTCAGTGGTGAGCTGGGCAGGAATGCTGGATTTGGGGTTCATTTCTGGTCAGGGTACAGAAGATATTTTTCAAACCTTGTTTGAAGTGCTTGTATCAATACCAGCATGAGCAGGGCAGCCCATTTCTGTCCCAGTCTCCTGCTGCAGGTAAGTGGTGCTGTGCTGTGAAGGAGCTGCTCAGTGTGGGGTGTGTGCAGTGGGAATCACACCCACCAAAATGTGAATGCCCACATCATTTTGGGCTCAGCAGGAGTTGTCTCTGGGGTGATGTGGCCCTGCATGTATTGGAAAAAGATCAGCAAGGGCACAGAGCACATTTTAGTGTCTTCAGAGACACCCTGTGCCCACAGTTGCAGCAGTTTTTTGGAGCTGAAGTTTGTGGTGCTCTGCTATTAAACTTAACTGGAATGTGCATTTCTTTGGAGATGAGGTTTAACTCCAAATTCCTACTGCTGTTCAGAGAAGCTGTCACATTCTCAGAGGGATGGCTTCTGCTGGTGGAGCCTGGGATCAGTGCAAAGACAGCTGCAGAGCTGTGCTTCAGGACCTCTGCCACGAGTAGCCATGCCCTGTGTCTTTGATCAGATTAGATCAGTGAGACAAGAACCCTCAGACCTGTCAGGCAGCTTTTAACTTCTGCTCCTGGCGTGCCTGTCTGCCCCTGACAGCTCCAGTGCTGCTGTGCCCATGCTCAGATGGTGATTCAGCTTCCTGCAGGTGACTGATAATGGGATTATCCTTCTGCAGCCACAGCAGGACAACTGCAACCACATCCTTAATGACAGAGATGTTTGTCACTGGTTGGCATGTTTGCTTCTGTCAGCCTGAGCTCTTTATCTGTGCAATCTCCAGCTGACAGTGTTGCTACCTTGTGTGGCCCCCATGCAAGCAGAAATCAGAGAGGCAGCAGAGATGCCCTTGAACAGCGAAAATTGATGTTTCCAGCAAATTCCCTGCACAACAAGTTGCACTTCAGGCTGATGTGACTGCTGCAAGCGGTCACATTTTCCTGCTCCATGAGCAGTGCTCAGAAAACAGAGTGTTTTCTGTGATTACAGTGTGGAAATTCAGATATTCCTTCTGTCTAACAGCGTTTGAAGCTGTCTGAAGTTGGGAGTGCTTCTATTAACTGCAGTCTTCATACCCAGCCCTTAATTCATGCTGGCCTGGCAGGATGCTGGGGGAGCTCCTGGCATGAGGGCAGGGTTTGGGGTGTCCCTGAAATTTGTATATTTTGGCTGGAGCTTGCTTGTGGGCAGAAAGGCTTTTGGGGCGTGAGGCTTAAAAGGGTCTTTGAGCAGTTGTGCTCAATACTCTGTAAGGGTTATGTTAAGTGTCCCTTTTTTTTGTCAAATATGCGTCTAGACAGCAAATTCGTAGTCGTGGCCGAAATGTTTCCCTGCTGGCCTCATAAAAACATACCATCACCTTCAAAACATCAGGCTCCTGTAGAAAAATTTGCTGCTCTGGACTTACAAGGAGCACTTGAGCATCCCTGCAAGTGGAAAAACAGAGGAAAAAATAGTGTCTGATTTTCCAGGGAGGCTTGGGCCAGCACATGGGGCATCATCAGACTTACCAGAGGCACATTCTGGTTGTTCTTTACAATTGTGCATATTTTATGTGAGTGTATTCCTCCCATTCCAGAAGAGAGGGGCAGGTACCCAAGTACTGTTCACCAATCCAGAGCTCCAGATAAACCAGATTTCTCTGCTTTGCCCTGCTCCCTGCTGCAGGGGCCTCATCATAGCAGGAAGAGCCAGTTCACCCTCATCACCCCTGGTTTGCATAGGCAAAGAAAAGCAAAGCACATCCCAGGAAGGTGGTGATGCCTTGGTGCCACTCCTGGCACAGGCTTTGCAGGTGACAAGGTGATTGCAGCATGAGCAGCTCCCTGCCTTTGCCCTGAGGGCTGGCACTGCTTTGTTTGCATTCCAGCCTTGATCTGTGGTGCTTGGAGTTTATTGGGATGCAAACACACGATGCAGGCACCATGACTGGTGCCCGAGCCCTGCTGCCTGGATAAACAAAACTCTTATTTTGGATCCAGCTCCACCTGTGCCCACTTTGTGCGTTGGTAAATGAATGGTGTGGGCAGGGGAGACAGCTGGAAATCCAGGGCTTTTCAGTGACCCCCAGCAGTGTCTGGATGCTGCCCAAATCTCTGCTAATTGGCCCCAGGAGATCCCCATTTGCTGCACCCTCATCAGTTTCCTGAGCCTGATGGGGGGAAAAAATCCCTGGATGGAGTGTGTGGGGGCAGCACTTTGTATTCACATTCAAATATCACAGGTCTGGGTATCAGCAAGCACCTCCTGAGCCTCCAGAGCCCACCTGAGGCTGGCACCTCCCAGTCTGCTCCAGCACAGACAAAAGGATGGGACTTGGCCCCAGGGCTGAGTTTTGCTGGTGTATTCCATTCCAGGCAGAACTAGAAATGGGGAGCAGCTGGGAGGAATTGTAGCAAGCCCACGGTATTTTTGACAGTGAGTAATAAAGAATTGCAGTTTGGAAGAGTGAGATTTGGGGTGTCCATGCTGTTGCATGACCATGAACTGCCAGCCCCAAGGTGGGTGTCTTGGTTTGAAGGACAGGTGTCTGCCAAGAAAGGCAAAAGCTTCTCTTTGAAATGGAGAATGTAAACCCCCTCCCTCTAAATTATTAAAATTTTGAAATTAAGGGGCTCTCACACAAAGATATGGGAATTAGGAGTAACAGCTCTTTACTAGGAAAATTAAAATAGAAATACAGTATTACAAAGAACAGACCCAAAACACTGCCAGAGTCAGAATCCAACCTGACACCCGTCAGTCAGTCAGGGTGTTGGTAGCAGTCCCATTAAATGGTGGCTGCATCCTCCTGCAGTGGCAGATG
>JAOTQP010000792.1:2357716-2370750 GCA_026413545.1 Cichladusa arquata
ATTAACAGGAGATATCTCCTGGAGGGAGGATGGGCTGTGGAAAGATAAAGATGATTGCCCCAGCTGGTTTAAAGATGCCCATTAGCAGATAATATGTGCCACGGAGATAAGGGTCACTGCCCACCCGGCTGCAACAGATGGGGACAGAATACACATTTCTGGCCACATCCTGTATTGAACCCAAGACAGTGGGTGAGATGGCCTGGAATCCTGAGCTTGCAGGGAGTGAAATGCATCACTCCTGAGCAGCCTGATCCCATCCCTGATTTACCACAGCTCTGTCTCAGCTCTGAGACAGCAGGGAAAGGTTTTCCTCTGGGTTTAGCTCCCACAGCAGTTTTGAGCTGATGAGTGTTGGTATTGAAGGTCTTCTCTTCCTGCTGTGAATGATTTGGTGGCTGACACCATCTCTCCTTCCTCTGCCCAGTGCCTCATTGTGGACACTGCTGAGGGCTCCTGGAGAAACCTAATCTGTTTTTTCCCCAAGCTGTTGACTTTTCTCAGCTCCAGCCTGGATCTTTCCCAGGCTGAGGATCTTTCTCAGAAACAGAACAAGAGAAAGTAGAAAGAAAACACAGACAGACACCTGGTGTTGACCACTGAGCCGTGTGAGTGTCTTGTGATATTTTGCAGAGGGCATGTTTTCAAAGAGGTGTTGCCTTCTTTGAAACCAATGAGTCTTTTCTACTTTGTTTTTTGTGATCTCCCTTATATAAATGTCATGGCTTTTCAATAAATTGCTCCTTCTTGCTGCTTGGAAGAGGAGTAGTGTTGCTGTATTCTTTTGCTGCTTCCTGGCCCCACAGTGACAGAAATGAGGTTATGGTTGACTTCTCCTATGGGCTTTGTGTCAGCAGGGTCCATCTCTGCCTTGTTTATTTATTTTCTACCAATTTGTAGCTTATCAAAACCTCACCAGCAAGAGCAACTCCCCTTATAGCAAATATTGGAGACGAGGTCTGTGGAAACTGCTGACTTTTTATTTCATGGGACCACCCTCTTCCCAAGATAATTAAGTTTATCTTAATTTGTTTCCTGCAAGAAAACTTAAATATATATTTTTAAGGGTTTTGTTTTTGTTGGTTTGGGGTTTTTTGTTTCTTTTTGGGGGGAATGGGTCAAGAAAACATTTTGTTTGTCTCAGCATGCTGTATTTGATTCCTTCTGTTTCCTCCTTTTTAATTATTAAACATGAGTATCTTTTGAAACAGCACTTGGTTTCCAAATGAGATGTCAGAAAGTTTTCCTTGAAAATACTAAGGAAAATGTGTTTTGGTATTTTCCATTTTGGCATATTCAAGAGGAATATACCAATATTTTCATTTGGTATGTCCCATTTTTCTTCCTGATTTCGTTGCCAAATAACCCAATTAATTTCATGTGAGCTTGCTATTAGTTTCAGTCAATTATAATTCAGTTTTTTAAAAAAAGAAATGCCTTCCCTTGAAAACAGAGGAAGGGGTAGGAAATGATGCTTGTGGCAGAGCAGGATTTTGAGTATTGCCTTCTGACAGCACAGAACAGTTTATGGAAGGTGGAAACTGGAGTTGTAAATACGAGAAAAAACTTTTCATCTCTAACCAGGCAACAGTTTCTCTCAGGCAAATCACAGAGATCTTACCAAGACCCCAGGAAGCAACTGGAAATGTTCCCACACCATAAATGCACGTGACATCTGCTGTTGAACAGTCTGTTGTGTGAAATGGAGCCAAATTCGATGAATTGTGGATCTGTTTTCTACTTTGCAATGCTCTGTGTTCACTTGTTACATTCTTCCAGCTTTTTAATACCTTTTTTTTTTTTTTTTTGTATCTTTACTCCAACTGGTGCTCCAGTGACTTTGTCTCCAAAGAAAGGTGCTGCTGCCACACAGGCTGTGGTGGGGAGTTTTGGATGCTGCCAAACTTTGTGGTTTCTGCTGCCTCCCAGAATGACAAACAACTTCTGCAAAGCCTTGTGGCACCTCCCCTGGGTGGGCAGCTGAGGATGTGGCTCCTTCCTTCTCCAGGCAGATGTAAAAGGATGTCACAGAACCTCCTCTCAGACTTCAAACTCGAGGTTTAATGGCCTTTCAAGTGTCTATTGTTTTCTGGTTTGTTCTCTTTGTGCTCAGCACCTGGCATGTAGAAAATGTGCTTCGAAGGACAAATAAATCATTCTGATCATCCTGATGGTCACAATAAATCACCCAGGCCATGGGAATTGCTCCCAGAGACCCTGTGGGAGCTGGGTGTCAGGTTTTGTCAGACCCTCAGTTCAGGTCCCCTGCAGGTTTTGGAGCTGATCCCTCTTGCCTGGTCAGGGTGGGATGGAGGCACAAGCTCAGGGTGGGCCCATCAGCTTTGCCCTTGCTGCCCCAGCAGGGGTGGGGACATGGCATGGGATAACAGCCAGCTTGGGCTTTCCTACTTTTAATGAGGACAGAAAGTAAATAAATGGACTGAAGAACACAGCAGAGTTGCCTATCCAAGAGACTGAGAACTGTGAACCAGAGGGGGAAAAAATAACTTTAAAACTCACACTATTTTTGGGAAATTGATAACACAAGATTTCCATTTGGCTCTTGTCTTTTGAGCCTGTTCTGCTTGGGATTTTTTGTTTAACCTGACTAGAAACCTATTATTTTCTTTAAATGAGAGATGATCCTGATACCTGGCTGAGGAAGCCATTGCAAAACAAACTTGCCAGCTTGCAAAAGAGAATTGCAACACTGGCAAAGAGCACTAAAATTTAAAAATGCTCCTCATCTAATAGCCCCAAGCTGTTATTAAGAACCCTCAGGTAAGAGGGAAAGCCATCCACAGCTCTCCCCTTTAAAGTGACTCATTAACAGGAATGCTTTTGCCATTAAAAGATTTCATTTCAGCATTTCCTTCTTTGTGCACAGAAGCCTCATTAAGCCATGGTCAGCTGGTTTACATACAACCTGTCCTGCTGGACTTGTTTGCCATGCTCCTCTGCCTTGCTGGGACAATTTTGAGAAGCACTGGTTTACAGCATCAAGGTGTTTGCAGGGTTTGATCTCTGTGGTGGGTGGATGTGAGAAAGGGGAGCGACAGAGGAGTGACTTGTGGTGTGGCAGCAGAATCAGGTCTGGATGAAAGGCAGCAGAGGATAAATGGGAACACTTGACTCCCCTGCTCTGTGTTTCCTAGGAGCATTTTCTTTTCATTGAGTGGGCCATTGTTTGCTGGGCATAACCTCTTGCTTCCCTTTGCAAGTGTGCTACCCCCTTTAATTAAGAGGCATGAAAACAGGATATTCCATCTTGCAGAGGGGCAGGAAGGGCTGCAGCTGAGGCTGCTCTCTCCCATACAGCTCTGCACAGCTTGACACACTCAGCTGCATCATTCATGCTCACTGTGCAGCATCACGTGGGGTGGGTGGGCAGCACTTGCACTGGCTTAAAAGAGCCCAAGGATGGCCATTCCAGAATCATGGAGTGGTTTGGGTTGGAAAGGACCTTAAAGCCCATCTTGTTCCAGCCTCATGCCATGGGCAGAGACACCTTGGACTAGATTCACAGACACAGCACAGACTAGACTGGGTCGGTCAGGCAGAGTCCTCTGGGCTTCATGAGCTTGGATTGGGTCAAACCTTGGCTCTGGGCTGCAGAATGACCCTTTGGCTGCCCTGTCTGGGCTGCAGAGCCATGGAGAAAGCCAGCACAGGGCTGAGCATCAGCTTGTGCCTGTGGGGCTGCAAGCGGGGACATTCAGTAGCTGCCTGGCTGAGATGATTGGCAAAAAGATTATTTTTGAAAAGCAAAAGCACAAGGCAATACAAGCTTTAATACCTTATTAAGGAGGGTGTTGCCCATCCTGTGCTGAAATGGATGCCTAATGATTTTTGTTTTCTTTTCTTTTATATATCCTCTGTATTCACATATATTTGGAGCTCTGTAGCCTATTACTGCATTCATTGCTAGTTTTCCCAGTACTTTTCCCTGCCCTGATATGCAGAAAGACAAAACATATTCCAAAGCCCCTATCCTATCTTGGTTCTCCCTGGGAACCAAGGCCAAAAACCTGCTCTTTGAGACACATTTTCATCAACAAAGTACAGTCCCATCTGAGGGAGAAAGGATTTAGAAAGGGCTTGAACTGGGGGGGAATTCCATCACCACTTGTGCTCCTAATTGGTGCTTTGTGTCAATTATGCTAATTTATAAAACTATATTCACCCCTATGGGGGGTGTGGGCTTTTGTGGGCATTTTCTGTATCTGTCCCTGGAAGCCTCCAATAAAGACCATTTTTGGACGTTTTATATTTCTTCCTATACTAATATTATCTCCAAGTGTGCCTTGTTTCGTTTGTGGGTTTGTGAGGTATCAGGATGAACCCCTGAGCAGTGCACCTGCATCAAGGGGGGCAGAGGGATGTGGAACAACATCAAACCCAGGGATTTGAGCCCTTCAGTCCCAGGGCCATTTGCAGTGCTGGGCACTAAAGGGTTAAACTGGCCGTGTCCCCGAGGTTTCTGCTGGCCCTGGCTTCCTGGAGGATTGATGTGTTTGGCACATGCACACCTCCCTGCAGATAGTGCACCAGCACACTGAGCTGCTTTGTGAGCTGGACGTGTGTGCCGTGCATTGAGGTCACCTTTGTGCTCAGGGTGAACATATGGTTTGTGTATTTCAGAGGAGGCAACAGGAGACTGAGCCTTGATGTGTGCTGCACAGGGCTGAAACCACTTCAGAGCTCAGGGCCTGGGCTGTTGGTTCTCCAGACCTGAAATAAATGGGCAGATTCATGACAGTGGGTATGATCCTGTGTCATCTGTGTTGCTCACCTTCAGATGTTTTCTCCATGGCATGGTCAGAACCTGGCAGGGAAGGGGTCAAACCCCTTGCTTGGGGTCTCCTTTGAGTCATGCTCATGTTAAAGCCTAAAAACTCAAACACCAGCACAGTGATGGATGCTGAGCAAGTGGCTTCCCACCCCTTCAGTGGGATCCCCTTCCCAGGAGCTGAGGGGACAGGAGTCCTGCAGGGACAGGCATGGGATGAGAAGATAGTTGGGGTTTGGTTTTGGCTCAGTTCCTACTGTTCTAAACACCAAGTCCAGAAACTAAAGATTCCTTTTGTGATGAATGGACTTTATACCTGATTTTGATTTAACTTCAAGCCAGTTCCCGGGACAGGGGGTAATATGGACTTCATCTAACATGCAGGATATTTTCACTAGAATTGATGGGTAACATGCCCAATTCACTGATTTTGGGTCTTTGAAAATCCCATTCTAGATATATAAGAATACCCAGACCTGGAAAGGAGCATTTTTGCTTCCTCTTGGCCCATTCTTCCTGTATTGCAGAAATCATGGAGGAGATGCAAGTGGAAAAGCCTGGCAGTCTACAGGAACAGTATTTTTGCTGTCCCAGACTCCCTGAAGATTGCAGTAGATCTTCAAGGTAGTACCAGACACTGCTTCTGCCTTTGTGTTTTTCATTAGCTCTCTGATGGCCTTGCAAAGGGAAGAGACACACTAAATATGGGCTGTACAAATACACTCTTTCCATCTGGAGAGAGGAAGTGATATTTTTTAATGCCTGTGATTAGCCTGCAGTAATTTGTTTGTTTGCCTGATCGCTTTTTTTTTCCCCTCCCCAAAATGAAAACTCAGAAAATCTTTGTTTTTGCTGCAGCCTGAAATGCAACCTTTTGTTTCCATGCCTTGGTAATTGAAGGTGTACGATATTGCTGCTCCAGCCTTTTTCCCAACATTAAATCAGTAATTAATGCTCTGTTGCTGGAATGTGAGCAGGTTTGAGCTCTGCTCTGTAGGAGAGTTTCACCATCAACATATGAGAGAGACCTTTTGGTCCTTCCTTCTGTGCAGGGTCGTGCATGGGCTGTTTCAGAATCCACTCAGCTAGAAAGTGAGCATAAGGCAGATTCTCCAGCCTGGTGGCCAGGGTGTGCTTTTGGGAGCCAGAATCACTCAGTTCCAGCCCTTGCTCCAATGAACCTGACATTGAAATGCTGACAATGGGAGCAGCTTCATTAATACTGCCAGCTCAAAGCATTCTGAAATCATGTGTCAATCTTCTAAATGTTGAGATAGTGGAAAATACAGCTGAATCTTTGTCTAGTTTTTATTTCCCTTTTGGTTTGTAGCTTTTGGGGGACAAGCTTAGGAAAAGCTGTGTGCATAAACCCTTCCCCTCCCTTCACAGTAACCCCCTTTGAGGGAGTTTTTCCTTCTTGTTTTATTTTATCAGCTCCTATGTACCCCTCAGCAGAGGAAGCAACCTTTTAGTGAAGGCACTTCAAACTCCAGGGCAAAAGAACCATCTCCTCCCCAAAATCCTTGCCTCCAAAGGGGATAGTCATACCTCCCTTTTCCTGGTGCTGACTTCAACTCACCAGTTTTAAAAGGAATAACCTTGAGGTGTCTCTTAGCACTATTCCAGACTGAAATGGTTGCTCATCTTTAGTTTGCAGCAGAGCCTGACCAGATTTTCTCCCAGCGACCTCATTTGGGCATCATTGCCAGGTTATTTTTCCTGCTTTCTCTCTGTATATCAATACTGAATCAACAACTTGTCATTAAACAAACAAGTCTCTGTTGATCTAGAATTTAAATTTCAGCCTTAACCCATTGGTTGGAAAGATTCAGTGACACTTCTCAATAAAAAGAAAAAAGTCTTGATGAAAAGATGATTAAAAGGTTTTAGAGCCTGCAGGGTGACAGGGAAGGCCACGGAGATGATTTGGGGAAAAAGCCTCACTCCCCATTTCTGCCATTAATGTTAGAGAAGTGGGGTGTCAGAGGCAGATGAGTGAGCATTTTTTAAATTTATAAACAAAATAATCAGCCTTTCCAAAAGCAACAGAACATCTCCATTTATTTAGAAAGAATGTGTGAATGCAAGGAGCCTTCCCTTTGCAACCTGAAGTGCCAAAATAATGAGGTAAACTGGGTTAGAAGAGTGAAGTGGTTAATAGTAATCTTGCTTTTAAATTCACCACATTTGAAGAAGTCCTTAAAGAACTCCAGACACCCTAGTGAGTGATTTCAAGCTATCTGCAGTTCAAAACATAACCTGCTCTGACATGGTCCCAAGAGGGACCAACATCATTTGTTCTTATTTTGAGTTACTTTGCATAATAGGGTCATGTTCCAGAAGTAAGGCCACTCTAAGAAGCATGACTGCAATTTCAGAAAATAATTCCCTTTTCCTACTCTGAATACATCAGTCTTTGCAGGCTCAAAAAACATGGAGAAAATGAAAGAGTCTTTGAGCAGCAGCCACACGCTCACCTCTGCCTTCCTGCATCCCCAGCTGTAACCTTCACAGCATTCAACTCTTATTCCTCACATGGATATTTTAAAGATTGGTCATGCCCATTAATACCTTTGTTCCAGCCCATGTCTTGCTGAATGGTGTGATATGATACAAACCATGATTCATAAAAGTTTCTTGGAAGTGGCTCAAGAGAGATTTGGTGTTTTCAAACAGCTTTTTGAAATGTTAATGGCTGTTTAAGAGCAGCAGTGAGCAATTTCAGCTGGGGATGATTCAGTTGAGGAGGTTCTTGAAGCCAGTTTGTAGGAGTCAGAGAGACTCAGAGACAATAGGAAAACTGGTATTTTGCTTAAACAGTTCAGAGTGGGAATTGCAGCTTCTTTAGAAGGAAAAATATTCCAGTACATTAAAAACCACTTTAAAAATCAAGAGACTTTCTTGAGACCAGAAACTTTTAGCATGCTGTTACATAAGCAGGATTGGAGCAGTGGCTGGGGGTGCTCCAGCTTTATCCCTTCGGTGGAGGGAAGGATTCCATGGTGGTCGTGCTGCTTTCAGGAGTCCCATCACAGGCTCTGTAGAAAAGAGGGTCTGGATTTGTGCTTTGTTACCCTGCTGGATCCAGCTGCCTGTGCTGATCCTGGGTTGCAGTGGAGTCCAGATCCCTGCTGGAAAGGTGAATTCCTGCTGCTGGGGAGGACTTGGATTCTCTCTTGAGACCTCGGGCAAGTCACTTCATCTGTGCCATGGGGATAATCATGTTCTTGTCAGGGAATTGCACAGTTAGGCCCACTAAAACAATAAAACTGAGTAGAGGGAGCTATAAACCCAGACCTATATAGAATAATGACAGAATAACAGATCAGAATAGTGACAGAATAGTGACTGAATAACAGATCTATAGGAATGACATTCCTGACCCTGGTTAGCTTTGTGTATTCTCAAGTGTTTTGCCTTAACCAGCAACTTAACTCAAGCTAGCTCACAAAACCCATCTCCATGTGCTAATCCAGAGAAAGCACTCTGAATGGGAAATCCAGATTCCTTAATTTCAGCGTGAAAAGGATCATCTGATTCAGGAAAACCAATGGGAACTGGCTGTACAGTTGTAAATTACTTTTCAAATGGTGATGTGGCATTGGCTTTCCCTTCACCAGCACTGAAGTGTAGATGGAAAGAAAGGCACATGAGGCATTTTCCTTGTGATAAAATGCAGCTTACTGAGGTTGGGCTTGCAGCTTTAGTGCTGAGAACAAGCTGGCAATTAAGGGGAGACTCCAACCTGTCAGAGTGATACCATCTTGATTTCTCCCTTTTTTTTTTTTTGATATATTCTCTGTATTCTTTACACATTTATTTGTAGCTTTGCAGTCTCTTACTGTAACTCAGCTTCAGTGTTTTCCTAGGCAAAAAGACAAAACAAATTCCAGGACCCCTGTCCTATCTTGGTTCTCCTTAGAAACCAAGGTTGAGACCAGCTCTTCCAGACATGTTTTTTATAAACAGAGCTTAGTCCTCCTCTAAGGGAGGAGGATTTAGAAGGTGCTAGAGATGGGGGAATTACTTCATCAGGCATGCTTCTAATTGGGAATTGTTATCAGATATGCCAATTTTCAGAATCTATAAAAATTGCATACATGTTATGCAGGGTGTGCATCTGCTGAACCTGATGAACTGTGCACCTAAGGATCCTCACATAAACATTTTTAACACCCTGACTGTGCCTGGCTGATAATTCTAGGACCAGAGAAAAAGGCATCAAGAGCAGGAGGGCTGTGTGGAGGAGGGACCTTGCTCCTGCAGAGCTGCCCAGCCCTGAGCATTCCCTGTGTGGAGGTCACTTTGCCATGGCTGTGCACCCCTGGCACACGGTTTATTGCTGATAGAAAAAGCTTTCCAGAAGGAAATCCTCCAACCACAACCTTATGAGTGGCCAAAACCCAGCTGTAAAGTTTTCCAAGGCCACTGGTGCATAAATAATGCGTTGCAAAAGCTTGATTTAAAGTGCAGAGAGTCATGGATGTTCCTCAAGGCTAGAAAGCAAAGAGAGGCGAGGCTGGGGCCCAGTTTGTTCCACAGAACTGGGAAGTCTGGGCTGTATTTACCCAGCTGGAAGCAGCCTTCACAGCTATTTATGCCTAGGTTTTGCCTCAGGTGCATACTCTCCCATTAGGTTTAAGTGGCTGGAAAAGGCCAAATATGTCTGAGGTCACTTTTGGCTAATTAATATGGCAACAAGTGCTGATTAATTAGTTTGGGCCTGAAATTAGCTGAGATAATTTTTTTTGCAATGGCACAGGCCATAGATTTATGAGCGTTTCTTCTCCAAGACAAACAATACTCTGAAAATGCTGATTTTGGGGTGCAATTACTACCTGGATTTCTCAGAACTTCAACAGTAACTATTTTATTTCATTTAAATGCATGTTTTACTTTCTTTTTACCTGGTGGAGAACCTTACCACATGCAGCATCCAGTGACAATCACTTGCCTTATCATGATCCACTCTGCTTGATGTGTATCTGTATGTCAAAGCAAGTTAAAAAACCTTTAAAACTGAGATCCAGATTTTCAGATCAGCTGGACATCATAGCAGGCAAAAGGTGTTGAGGCTTCAGTGAAAAACGTGGTGTCCTCTGATCATCAACATGCTTAACACCCAGACTTGCTGACTTTAACAGCTTGGTTAGTGAAATACCAGTTTTGGTGATGATTTACTACTGTGCTAATGTGGGCTGTGGTGTGTCTGGCTTGTGGATATCCAGAAGTGCAGGACCTTAGAAATGATGGGGGAAATTCCCCTCCCACCCACACAAACTCTGCTCTTTGCAGTGTGCATGCTGTAGGTGTGGATTGCAAACACATCGTCTGAATAATAATTATGGAGTTGATGTGGGCATGGATAGTGATGCTTAAGAAATATTGGAGTCTTGTTCACAGATTACCACAGCAGAAGGGCCCACCACTGTGTCTGGCTGAGGGATTCCCTGTGCAAGAGATTTAAATTGAGTTTGGCTTCCATTGTCCATCCAACTTTGGAAACACAAATTTTGAATGGCTGTGGCTGCCTGTGCCCCACTGGGGCTCAGCTCTGCTGCTGTTGCAGCAGGTTAAGAAGCAGAATTTCCTTTGCATGGGACTTTTTAGCTTTAATTTAGCTTTCACTCCAAATCAGGATGAAACCATGAGTGTTCACATTTCTCGTATGCTGGAGGTTGTCACCATGCACGATGAAGAAAATGTCTGCTATCAAAAGAAACATCCATGGAACAGCTACAAATGGCTGCCAGTTCTTCAATCCAGAACTAACTAACAGCAGTACCCAGAGTGAAAGATCACTCAGGTGGGAACCCAGCAAATCTCAGCAAACCCAAGGTGCTTTAAATATTTAGGCATAGATGTCATGTTACTTTGTCATTGAATTGGGAGTTCTTTATAACTCTGCTCCATCCATCCATCCATCCATCCATCCATCCCTCCATCCCAGGGGACTCTCCCCCTCTCTAGGGGAGTGATTATCAAATTTTAGCAGAGAGACCCAATAATATTTCATCTGGAGCACATTTTTTGGCACTAAAGCCTCTTTAGTTGCAAGTTTTTCTCCTCCTCTTCTTTTCCTCTCAGCTGGTAGGCCTGACTGTTGCCTAGAGCCAGGAACCATTAGAACCAGTCTGGCAGGAGGCTCCTCTTCCTTGATAGGACTCTTTTCACATGAAAATTTATGTGAATGTGCAGGGCCTTCATTAGGTGAGTCCCATGATTAGGTGTGGAGAGGTGTGTTTTGCAGAGGCTGACAGAAGCCAGAGTCCCATCACTGCCACCCAGAAATGATCCTACAGGAGATCATGCAGATGGAAACCTCAGAGAAGACTCTGCAACCCAAAGTCATTCAGGTTTTTTTTTGCCAAAGATTAAGTCACTAATGTCCATACACCCCTTCATTGCATTTAATTTCATTTCTGGGAACTGTCTGCAAATCCCTGACCTTGTGTGGTCCCAGCAGAGCCTTCCCAGGGCAGCAGTTCCATGCCATGAGCCCACGTTTTCCATGTAGGTACAGCTGAGCACATTATTGCCTTTCCAGCCTATTCCTGCCCTTTCTGCACCACTGTCCTGTGCTGCCTTGTGTCATTCCCCAGAGGGAAGGAGTGACAGGGATTTTCAGATCATTGTCTGCAGTGTTCTGTTGGGGGCTAACACAGACCAGAGCCTTCTCCTTGCAGTTCCATTGCTGTGTGATTGCTCCAGTCTCCAGGTTATGCTTTATAATCCTGTTATCCCAGAGCTGCTTCCTAACATCTTGTCCCACAAGTCTCTTTCCAACTCATTTTTGCAGCTTGTCATGTTTTTCTTTGCCACTTTCCCCTACAACACCTTTTCCCTTTTTGTGATTTCTGAGCTCTCTGAGCTGCTTTTACATGAAACCACAACCAAATCCTTCCTGAGGCTTCATCATCCATTCTGCTGCTTCTGCTCTATTTCCTGGGAAGTTTGAGCTGGTTTTCTCACTAAGTATATTGTCCAAGTATTTAATAGCACCTACTTCTTCACAGCTGCATACTTGAAGGAAACTCTTAAATTTTAGTCTCCCTCTTTACTGTCCTTTTGCATGTCAAGATAGTCTGAAAAAAATGATTGTGTGAAATTGACTCTTTGTATTATTGGAACCCAAACTGGCCTGTGCAGCTTAGAAGAGGCTAATGGACTCAACTGGTCATTTATTTTCCTTCATTCAGTTGTGAAAAGGGTTGTCCAGAGAGCAATTCACTCCAAATGGTTTAGGTCTGGGTGGAACTCTTTTTGAAAAGTGCTTATTTCTCTTCAGCTTCTGCTATTTCTGGTCTGCAGGGACTTAAAAATTCAGTGTAATGTTCAAACATTGGCACCTCTATTTGATGAATTCTTGGACATCATGAGTTGCACTTTGAACAGAGATGTTAATAGTGATAACATCTTGCTAACTCTTAATTAAGACTAGACAAGACAGCAATGCTGCATTAAGGCTGATCACAGGCTGATCTGATCAGCTGATCATAGAAATTTAGTCTGATGAGATCACAAGGCTTTTGAGAGGGACTGGAAAGTTGTATTACCTGGCGGGCATTTCTTCCCTGGTTATGCCATGCAAAATTCAGTGTCAAACCATCAGCAAAATCTGTCTTCATTTGGCATTTGCAGCTGGTCATGCAAACAGTTTTTAAACCCTTGCTGGCTCCTTGAGCCCTGCTGCTCTTGAGAGGCATTCTTCAGTGGAAAGTCCTTCAGTGGCCTCTGAGCTCCACAGCTTGCCAGTAAGACGTAGCAGAAATAACAGATTGCTGCATGTTTTGCTTGGTTTGTGGTTAATACACAGTGGAACTGGGAAATTAAGGAGATCTATAAATAGCAGGTCTTATATATACACCTGAGCCTCCTGAGCACTGGACCACCTGCAAGGAAAGCAGAGCTGGAGCTGAACTCCTCCAGCCCCTGTGACTGTGAGCAGGGCAAAGCAGGCAGGGCTCCGTCCCTCCCTGTGAGCAGGAGCTGGGTGTGCCCTCCGTGGGCAGCAGGAGCTGCTGCTGCCTGCCAGGGTGCAGCTCTGGCAGCCTGTCCCAGCCAGGAGGGGCTGGCTGTGCACATATGGATGTGCAGAGGCTTAAAAGGGGCTCAGCCCCTGTGGGGCTGGTCCCACAGTGATACTCTGGAGCAGTGTGTGTTGGGTTGGTGTGGCCAGAAATGTGTATTCTGTCCCCATCTGTTGCAGCCGGGTGGGGCAGTGACCCTTATCTCCGTGGCACAT
>JAOTQP010000792.1:2372317-2385445 GCA_026413545.1 Cichladusa arquata
ATGGGACTGCTGCCAACACCCTGACTGACTGATGGGTGTCAGCTTGGATTCTGACTCTGGCAGTGTTTTGGGATTGTTCTTTGTAATACTGCATTTTTATTTTAATTTTCCTAGTAAAGAACTGTTATTCCTAATTCCCCTATCTTTGTGTGAGAGCCCCTTAATTTCAAAATTATAATAATAATTTGGAGGGAGTGGGTTTATATTCTCCATTTCAAAGAGAAGCTTCTGCCTTTATTGGCAGACACCTGTCCTTCAAACCAGGACACAGTGCTGGGCTGCCCTAATGTGCAGAGGTTTAAAAGGGGCTCAGTCCCTGTGGTGCTGCTCCCACTGTGATGCTCTGCTCACAGACAGGCTGCCCTGACTTCCCATGTTGCTGCCAGACCCAGGGTGAAGCAGAAGTGACCCTGCTGCTGGGGTGTGCAGGGAGCTCTCCTGCATCAGCCCTTTCCCTGTGCTGCCCCAGACTGAGGGCAGGAACCAAGGGCTGTCTGGAATGGGCATTTCCTGGGTGGAAGGCAGAGGATGCAATCATTCTGGGTTTGAACTGGGACAACAGGAGCTGTTGGGGTGCTGATGTGAGCCTGCCTTTGCAGCCACAGGGAGCCAGCCTGGGCTCCAGGGGCTGTGGTCACTCCCCATCACACTGCAGCAGAGGGGAGAAGGGAAGAGCAGCTTTGATGGAAGGCTGAAAGCCAGGGATTAATGAGTCAGATGGAAGGAGGAAGTTGACTTTGCATGGAAGGAGGAAAAGGGAGTGTAACAAAGGTGTGAGGACACCAGCAGCTGCTCCTCAGAGCCCTGGGACTCAGCCATGTGTTTGCTGTGCTCCATGGGGATGGATGGACTCCAGCAGCCTCGCCAGGCCCAGCACAGGTTTGCTCTGCTGGCCCCACCAGCCCAGGGCTCGCTCTCTTCTGCTTCCATCTGGAAGGAAAATCACAGAATGCAGTTTGGATGGTGATGGGCTGCAGAGAGGCAAGTGACAGATCATCACAGCATTGTGTGCAGAGTTTTTGGTTCATAAGGCGGTGCAGGCTCCAGGTGAAACTTTCTCTGGATCACCTCTTTCATGGCAGCTCCCTGCTAGGAGAGCTGGGCTTCTCTGCATGTTTCCCTCTCCAACTCTGCCACCTGGTTTTGCAGAGCTGGTGGGAGCTGCACAGTGTAGCAGCAATGTCCTGGTCCAGTGTGAACAGATGATGGCCTAGAAGTGGGGAGGAGACATCCACACACACAGAAAAGCTCATGAGCTTCATCCTCTAAAGAATCCAGGATGAGGGGACATGGAGGAAAGGTTTAAAGCTTTGTCAAGCAGAGCTCAATGGTGGCTCTGGTAATGCTGTTTCAGTGGAGTGAGCACATCATACTGCATATTTACATGTTTCAATCAGTCACAACTCTATGCCTTCCCCACATATAGATCCCATCAATAGCAGCTTTATGCAGGCAGGAACAGAACCTGGGGACTGGAGCCCCAGCACAGTGTCAGGGGAAGTTAGTACAAATTGCTCCATCGGCTGGACATTAAAGCAAGGAGTGATATCACTCTTAAAATAAGAAACCTAATGTAATGTGCTTTAATAGCTGAATAATTGCTGTGAGCAAAGAAAGAGGCTTTTGTGAAGGAGGATCAGTGAGAGCCAGGAGTGAGTGCTCATGACATCACGGCAGTGCACAAGAGAAACTTTATTCTCACAGCTCCACAAGAACTGCTCCTCGAGCTGCCAGTCCCAGATAACTCAGTGGGAGACTTTAGAGAAGAGTTAATAAAATGATTGATTTACAGCTGGAAAAAATTAGAGCCTGAAAACTGGCAGGCTGACATTGTTTGAAAGATGTGCTAGAAACCTCTCCCACTTTTTTATTTGAGAAAAAGGTCATTTGCACCTGAATTTGGAGCTTGCAGCACTTGAACTGGTATTTTGAGGGACTCACTGTCAGTTACCCTTCATGGGAAACAGTTGTCAAACTATTATCAGCCTAATTTAGCTATGTAAAAATAGATCCTAAAAGTCTGTACCTTCTTAGGGGAAGGAGTGGGTTTAAAATACTTTATTTTCATTTACCAGCTGTGGATCAGACCCAAAACCTTTATGTGTTTCTTATTGCTGGGTTTGAGTGCAGCATGTTTTCTTTACTTGTTAGGAAAAACTGTCAACTTTGTCTCAACTCTGTATATATTTTTACGGTGGTTTACAAGCACAAGGCAAACTAAGGGTCCTTTCACAACTTTTGGAGCTGGTCCATCATATTTTTTTTTAAGAATTTACTTTGTAAAAATACTTCTTAAGGTTGAAACACATGATTTACTGTTGATAGGACCAAAATCCCAGGGACACTGCATTGTGTCTTTGCAGAGAAATAGTGTTTTTTTAAAATGAAATTTCTCAGGCACGATGGTAGAGGCAGCTCCAGGAGCTGTTTGCACCCCAGTGGTCTGCAGCAAGAGGCAAAGGCATCCATAAAAAGTAGATGTTGAGAGGCAGCACTTTTATGCTTTCAATCTTCAACCACTCATTTAAAAACAGATTTTTATTTTTGGTGTCAGTATGTTTGATCCATCAGTTATACAGCTAATAAGGCACAAGTCTGGCTTTCAGAAATCTTGCATGGCCTTCCAAAGACGTAACAGAACTTGCTCCAGACTGGATTTGACTCAGACTAGACATGAAAAAAAACCACCTTCACAAATACACATGTGAGCTGAGGGTAATCATGTAAGATGCAATGAGCTGAAATTAGAAGGACACGGTGTTTATTGCAGATGAAGAGAAAAGAAAGGAAAATCAGGCCAAACATCAGCAATATACACTTTGAGGCAACCACAAACACAGAGACATTATGTGCAAAGCTCATCTCTGTTATTGAAGCCACTTAAGGAAGCAAGTGTCTGAAAAAGAGCAACATTGATGAACTTTAGTCTCTCTCAGGAAAAAATGCAGACTCTGTGTTGGCTATTGCATGAGATAATTATCAAGCTGTTTGTGTTTTTAGAGAAGAATAGAAAGGATCCAGGTAAACTACAGAGGGAGAGCAGTGAAGAAGTTTAAAAATTTTCTGGTGTTTGAGTCCAATGGACTCTGAAGCCAGATGAGTTTTACCAAGAACTAATATCTTTATTTAAGACATCCAGAGATCTTATCTTCATCAGACAAAGTCATTGGTACATCAACAGTCTGTTATCACAACTCTTGGAGTCTTGTCAAGTAAATCTACTTAAGGAGTTGTTCTCTATGCTAAAAACCTCCTAAACAACTCAACAACTCTCCCACGCTAAAAATAGCCCTCAGTTTTACCTAAATGTATGCTGACATGTCAAATTAATTTCACTTCCTCCCTGGGAATGAGAGCCAAGAGATGGCTTTTGAATAAGGAGGCTTTTGACAGGGTTTGGATTGATGCTCTCCTAACTTAGGGCAGTGAAAACACCGAGTGAAAGACGTAATTTCAATACACACTTGGTTGAAAACACCTCAAGAGAACAAAAATGATCTTAATAAGCCATGTAGCTGATTAGGAGCCCAGCAATGTAACATTCAGTGAGAGCTGTAAAATGGGACATTTTAGAAGAACACAAATGCACAAGCACCACATCAAAACTAATTGACTGAAAAATGGTCTGGTGTAAAAATGGATCACAAGTTAAACATGGGCCAAAATCGCAATATAATGCAAATTCTCAGCCAGATCTCACTCAGGGATGTACAAAGAGAACTTCTTTGCTTCCTTAGCGTGTTTGAGGTCTGGTCCAAAACACCACGTCCCACTGTGAATCCAGCAGAGCTGAGAGAGATGGGGTACAGGCTGAAGGTCAGGGTGCTGTGAAGTGCAGGGAGGAAGGTGAAGGTGTTTGGTCCAGAGCAGAGGGGCAGAGGTGACTGGGGCAGCAGAGAGGGGCTGGGGGAGGTCAGGGACTGCCTGCTGCCTTCCCACTGCAGGAAGAAGCTCCAGCATTGCTGGGGCTTCTGCAGCTGGTGCAGGAGTGGAGTGGGTGAGTCTCTCCCCTTTCTCTGGAGAACTCCTTGGAAAAGCTCGTTGTGAAGTTTACCCCCAGGGCCATTTCCCAGGGGGATGCTGCTCCTGCCTCTGGCCCTGGCAGTGGTGGGGTCCCAGCAGGGACTGGGAAGTGCCACCACTTAATGATTTGGTGATTCTAGGACTCTTCACCTGGAGCATTTTCATGATACCAGTTTCTTTCTAGTGCAAATATTTGTATCTTTGTCTTAATGTTGTTTTTAATTTAATACTTTCTAACCACAATGGAAGTTTTTCTTTCCTTTTATACTGCTGGGCTTTTAGTGTTTCCCATTTCTGAGGAGGTGAGGTACAATGATTAGCAGAGCAGGCAGCCAGGCAATCCTTTAAAATGCCAGACTGATCTTTTTTCTTTAAATTAAACCCCCAACTAAAACAGAAACCAGCAGCTCAGGGGCGGAAGCCACAGGAAGATTATTGTTAAGAAGAGAAGAACAAGAGCATAAAATGTATAGCTTTTGAAAAGTCTTTTCTGTAATGACACAGTAAATGGCAGAATAAATTAAAGATATTTCTGCCAATCTAAAGATACTGATTTAGGAAGCCAAGGTTGCCTAATGGACTGGAATATCATCTCTATGTTTTCAATTTCCTCCATTTTACCCAAATCATTCACTTCAATAATTAAGGGATAATGAACCGAACAGTTTTCCCCTTTATAACCAACTCTCTGGATAAAGATTCAAAACAATAATTAAAAATAAAAAGGAATCCTGTCTACAGAACACGTCTGCAGATAATGGGAGTATCCTTCACTTTCCCTCTCTGGGGTTTCCTGGCTGCCCTTCTATCACTGCCATTCCTCAGATGCTGTTGGGGCCATCCTCCTTCAGGATGATCCATCCAGACCCACAGTCCCCACACAGACACAGCCTGCTGCCCAGAAAACGGGTTTGTGTCCATCCACACACACAGCATCATTGATTAGGTAGAAAGAAAAATGGGCTAATCTTAATTACAGCCCTTCTTAAACTTTGCTTGACCTGTCCTGGCTGTCACCTCTCAGATCCACTTCCCTGCCCAGTCTGTGACAAGATCAGGGAAGGGCAGGGCTGGCCTTGGCCAAGGACTTGTGCAGAAAAAGGGGATTTCCACAAAATCTGCACTTCCTGCAGATTTTCAAAATCTGGTGTGAAAGCAGAATGAACACTGAGCAGTTCATGCAGGAAGACATTCCTAAATCTTCCCATTCAAAGGCAGCTGGATGGATTCACAGCCCCTGCGTGGGCATTTCCCTGGAAGCCAGGAGTGTCCCTTCCCTCCCTGTCCCCAGAGGGACACAGATGTCCCCAGCAGGGACTCTGTGCTTCCCAGCGATCCCAGCCCTGTCAGCTCTCCTGGCCCTTGACCAGCACTCAGCTCTCTCCTGCAAGGAGACTGAGCCCCTCCCAACAGCTCAAAGGCTCGGGCTTTCCCACGATAGGATTTTTAAAAGTGATTCGTGTAACAAGAGTGTCAATTGAGGCAGATAAACATCTGATATTTTTAAGGGAGCAAAATTCCTTTTGTTTATTTTCCTAAAATCCACCCAATGCCCATTGCCTTCCCTCATCACAGTCTGCTGCCTCTGACCACCAGGGGCATAAATAAATTAGTTATGAGATTTTCCAAGCAGTAAACTTTCTTCTTTGAAAAAAGGAGAAAGAAAAAGCAGTATCTAAGAGCTTTCCATGCTGGAGTCTGGGAGCTTTTCAGAGCTATGAAGTATTTATTTTAAGGGTTTTTTTTTTTTCCATTAGGTCCTAATTCTCAATATTTTATAAGAAGTTAAATTATCCAGGAGAAGTGAGTTTTCATTTTGGGGGAAAATAAAAATCCCAAAAGGCATTTGCCTAATTAGAAAATAACCATCAAGCACAGAGTGCAAAGAGCATTTTGGATGGAGAGAACTGAGCACAGAAGGAACCAAGCACAGACTTTAAAAAAATCAGAACTGTTTGTTTTTCCTTCAAAGAGGATCAGTTTTAAGAACTGAGCAGACTACAGTTAATTTAGACTCCTTTATATTTCACCCCAAAAGCAAAGCAGTGCTTTTTATTCTTTCCTTTCAATAGCACTTCCTTCTCTGAGCCCTTTTGCTGGACCAAGCCCCTCCCCATGTGCCTTCACCCCACCGTGCTCCCCACAGCATTTCTCTGCCCTGGGCACGTTCAGCCCAGGGCAAGTAAGAATTTGAGGGCCAGATTTAGGGTGTAGTCCCAGGACTGTCTATTCAAACCTTGCAGCCCCCAAATACTATTTCTGTGTAATGTGAGAGCTCAGGAAGCACCAAGTGCTCTGGGCAGCTCCAGGTCTCCTGGCTCAGGCAGGAGGGAGGAAAGGGGCTGAGAGGAGGGGATGTGTTTTATCAGAAAACAGGTAAAACACCAATTCTAGCTCTTCTCATGTCAGTTTGGCTGGAGCACGTTGTGGTCTGCCTTGGCACAAGTAAAGCTCCTGGGCAAACAACAGAAATTTCCACCCAGGAAGGGGGAAGGAGTGATGGCCCAGGTGTGGGGCACAGGGGACACCAGTGAGTGGAAGGTGGCCCCTGGGCACCCCTCTGAATGGTCCTTGGTGGGAACAGACAGATTTCTATCAGTTCATTTTAGACTGAGCACTACTGGGGAAGCCCAGCCTTGGCTCATTTCAGACCGTGTCTAAGCACAGAAATATCTCTCCGTGACCCAGTTGTGTATCAGAGCTCGCTGGGCTCTCTGCTGCCAAACCCAGGGCATCCCAGTGTCACAGGATGTCACAGCTGTCCCACAGAGCTTTGCAGAGGCTGAGCTGCAGCCCAGGGAGCAGCACTCACATGGGCAGGGGTTGATGAACGCTGTGACACTGCAGCTTGGGGGGGTTGGAATTTGCCATAACTTTGCTCATTAATTACATTCCAAGGGTATTAATTATGAACTCACTTGTCGACATTAGGCTGTTTCACTGTCCAAGAGGCAAAGCTGGTCTGGACACAAAGAGCTGGAGGATTGTGCTTCCCTCTGATGAACCAGTCACCTTCCCTCTACACTATCTCCATCCCACCCCCTCTTTGTCCCCCAAATCAGGAAAGAATTTGCATTATTCCTCTGAAAGCGTTAATTGAGAGGAGAACAAATGCAGTTTCAGGCAATTTGAAGAAGCCTCATTACTGACTGAGGGCTTGTTTTGAATCAGGGTCCATCAACACAACAATTGCACTGTCCTGGCCCAGCACCAAAACTGTGCTGGGGCAGCAGAGACGGGTTTTGTTCTCCAGGAGACAGTTGTGCACCTCTAATGATGACCATTGCAGCCAGCCCCTGGCTGATTGCTGCACAGTCCAGTGCATCCTTTCCAGCATTAAACCCCCATTATCCAGCAGCAGGATGAGGTCCAGGGCCCGGGACAGGCTGGCCTCCACACCGTGCCGTGGCTCCCAGACAATGTCACACTGCTCTGCCTGGAGACCACCCGCAGCAGGAGGTGCCACTTGCAATTAGGATGGGTTTTTTCTGCTCTGCCTGATTTTTTCCCAGCTGGAGGAGAGCTCCAGCCTGGGCCAGGGTGAGCTGTGAATGCTTTGCAGAGAGCCCAAAGGGATGAAGTGCCTTCTGCCTCTCTGCACAGGAAGGGGCACAGGGAAGGCTGCACAGGTTTTCAGCTGGGCTCTGCAACAGCTCCTGCAGCTTTTCTATTTTTCTCTTTCCTCTTGCTTCTCTCCCTTCCCTTTGACCCAAATTCCCATCTTCAGTCACTTTTCATTCAGTGGACGGGATCCTCTGTCCCCAGGCATGTTAGGTGTCTAAGAAAGGTACAAAAGTCAGTGTGGAAACACAGGAGTCTAAGACAGGGTTAAGGCTGTTCCTGCCCCTCTCCATTGCCATTATGGACATCAACCCATCGACCTCCTTTTTCCATAACTCACAGCCTTAAGGTGCTGCATTATCCTGAGTTGGCTGGTAATTCTTGAATGGGTGAGAAGGATGTAAGGGATGGAAAGAGAAGAGTTTTTTCCAGCAACATCCGAGGCTGCTTGGACCCAGAGATTTTGCTTTCAGCCCATCTGTGCTTTCTGGTTGAGCAGTATAAGGGAGAGCAGAATGAGCTGCCCACTGGGCCAACAGACTTCTCCCTTGGTGCTGGACAAGCTCTGTGGGATGATCACTGAGTTCAGACAGAGCTTAGGCACATCCTGCTAGGGGTAAGGGCAATCCTTTCAACAGCTTGCCTTGTGTTTGTAACTGAGGCTGAAATAGCAGTGTGACAGGAAAGGAGCTGGGCTGAGCCTGCTGTGGATGAAAGCTTTGGTAGCCTGAGCTGTACATATGCAGCTCATCACCACCACAGTCCTCCTACAAGTGCCCAGCTGATTCAAAGTGGCCCTCAAACAATCCAATAGTAACTGTTTTCTCTAAACATTTACAACCCACAAAATGTGCCTGTGTACACTCAGCAGAGAGCCAGAGAGAAGAGCAGCAGCTGCTCCCCGGTTCCTGCTGCAGCTTGTATATATTGCAGTGCTTTTTAAAGCATCTATTTACATTCTCAATTTTGGATGCCTCTTCCCTTCCTGAGAAGACTTGGCCAGCTCCAGTGCTGGTGCAGAGAGGGTGCATTGCCCTGACAGGGGCACAGGCACCCTCCTCTCTGCAGGCAGAGGGGTGACCTGGGCTCTTTTTCCATCACACACGTGGATCTCCTGCTTTGCTTGTGATACCGTGTTGATTTTTGCCTTTTATTTTTTAAATTCTCTGTATTCTTCACACATATTTGTAGCTTTGTAGTCTCACACTGTGACTCAGCTTCAGTATTTTCCTAGGCAGAAAGACAAAACACATTCCAAAACCCCTGTCCTATCTTGGTTCTCCTTAGAAACCAAGGTTGAGACCAGCTCTTCGAGACGTTTTTTATAAACAACATTTAGTCCTCATCTGAAGGGGGAAGATTTAGAAGGTGCTAGAGATGGGGGATGACTTCACCAAGTGTGCTTCTAATTGGGGATTATTGTCAGATATGATAATTTGCAAAATCCATAAAAATTGCATACATGTTATGCAGGGTGTGCATCTTTGGTGTTTTCCACCTGACAAATTATGCATCTAAGGGTCCTTATATAAAGGTATCTTTATATCACCCTATTATGTACCCTCTTATCACCCTAACTGTGTCAGGCTCACAATTCTAGGACCAGCAAAAAAGGCATCAGTTGTCCTCATGAAAAAAGGCACTGGCACCTGGCAGCCTCACTGAAGTGTCCAGGCTGTGGTCTGTGCTGGCCACTCAAGCACCCCCTGAGGTCCCTGGGGCTCCCCACCTCTTGCCCCAGCAGGCAGGGCTGTGCTGGGGGAATGGTGCACATCATGAAGTGGGGCAGCTCGAGGCTCAGAGCTGTGGGGACCCACCTTGGACATCCCAGTTTCACTGCAAGTCAGAGTGGCAGCATTGCAGCTCCTCTGCTTCCAAACTGCAGCACAGCCACTCACAGGAACAGGAGTCTTTTAGAGCTGGATAAATTGTGTTGGCTTCAGCAGTGAGCATCAGCCCATCACAAAGGGATGCAGGAAGCAGTCTGGGCTTTCTGCTCAGCAGGAGCCAGGGGTCTCACCAGCTCCTTCTGGGAAGTAATGAAGCTACTGAAAGCTGGGAGGAGAGAAAGTGCCATCCATCCCATGCTGGGCTCTGGGGAGCTGTACTTTTATCAGACAGCATGGGATAATTTCAGTCTTTCCCTCCTTAATGATGTCTCAGAGCAGCACAATTCCCATCTCATTCCCTGCTGATGAGGTCTTATTGCCCAATTCTGCCAAGAGAGCGAAAGGACAGGCAGCTGAGTGTGTCCTCCTAGGATCACACTGCACACACCAGGATGAGTGTCCCTGCCCTTCCACGTGGGACATGGCCAGGAGAGGTGTCTGCAGCCATCTCACTCCTCCTGGCACCAGGGCAGCCTTGCATCAAAGCTGCCCGTGGGTGTATTTGGTAGGAAGGCAGCATGGCAGTGTCCCATCTCTGGAAAAGTGCTGTTGGATGGGCCAGTCAGAGTTCTGCTGGGCAAGGAGCTCCCAGAGCATCCTCCAGAGCATATCCCGAGGGCACAGCCCTTGCTGGAGCAGGACCCAGTGCCAAGGGAGGGACAGACAGACAGACAGACAAACAGATGGGAAATTCTCCTGAATTCTGACCCAGAGTGCTGTGTCGTGTCAAGGACTAAAGTCCTTCTGAAAGACAAGCCTGAAGCTCATGGGTGTGAGCTACAAGGAGGCATGAATGCTGCCTGCAAGGTTAACACTTTGCTCATTACAAAATAGAAAATATGTGAGACTGCTGAGGCTGGCTTTGGAATCTCAGAGCTTTCTGATTTCTGCCAACAGCATGCCTTGAAGCTGCAGGTAATTGAGAAGGTCAGGGGAAGAAGAAAAGGGCACTCTGGGGTTATATCTGATGCCTCCCCTTCTTTCCCTTCTCTTTTCCCTGCCTTTGCATGGAGAAGATCCACAAAACGAAAGATGTGCAGTTACATTTGTTTCATTCCAGGTATTTTTTTTCTTTGGATGGAAAGATAAAAAAGCCTTTCCATATAGCAAGACACACGTGATCTTACATATTAAACAAAATGCTGACTATTTAAGGCCAAAACCATCCAGGGGGGATTTTCAGAGCATTGCCCCAGGACCAAAAGGGAATTGGAATATCCTGTGCAATGTGATAAAATGTCCTATAGCTCCTTCTGCAGGGCATGATCCCATAAACCCAGGTGTTCCCCTGGTGCAACACAGGCACCTCCTTCTCTCCCCCAAGCTGCCTCCCATTCCCTTTAATTATCTGGTGCACCACAGCAGGTATCCTGCATGGTTGGTCACCTTTAATGGCTGCTCAACAGGAGAGATTTAATTAAATTAGCAAGTTCAAAAACAAACGTGGAAATGAAGAGAAAATAGGCCTGGCATGTTAAACATTAAAATCTTCATCACTTAACAGTGACATGAACAAGTGATGTTCACTGCTAATTTTCCAAATGACCAAGTCTGATATCTGGTGGAGATACAGAGAATTCTGGTAATTCTCTTTTGATGATTTCCCTTTACATGATGGAAGATGGGGCCTGCTCACCAGTGACACTTGGGCCCAAGAGGAGAGGCAATTCTTTATGGAACATGAGTTCAGGTTTTGTCTTGGTGCAGCATCAGTGTGAGCAGAGACCGAGACAGAGGGAGAGCAAAGTGCAGCAGTGTTTTAATCAGAGAGCAGGTTCTGGTTCCAGGCTCAGGCTGATAGCTTTGCTTCCGTGTGGCAGCACCTCCAGAGAGAACATAAAGACCTGAGTGGTGTAAAGCACTGCAATTTCATAGCAGTTAACAGCAAGAGACCATAAAAGCTACGCTGCTTTTTGCTTTAGCCTCCCCTTGAAGATCCATTTTCTTGTGCCCACGTGAATCTCTGATGAATTCCTAAAAGCCATGGGTTTATTTATATTTCTGTGCTGCTCATTGCTGTTTGCTCGTCCCCTGTTAACTGCCACCACCTGCTTTCACCTCTGTGAGTTGTGCTGAGCATCTCATCTTGGACTCTGCCTTCTCTCCCAGATTTCATAAATAAACCTTACAAGAACAGGCAGTGGGAGCTGACACTGACTGCAGTGTCTCACTCCATCAGTGTTTGAGGTGGAAGAGCTTTGCCCTCCTCTAGCAGCTTTATTTTCTCCTTGCTCACCTTCCAGAGCAGCCATCCCTTTGTGGTTTTCCCTGTGCACAGTTTGTGGCTGGCTCAGGGCCGTGCAGGTGTTTGCTGCTGTAGGCAGATGTGTTCTGGGAGCACACCTGTGTGTGTGGGACGTGACAGGACACAGTGTGCCCCAGCCTGAGCACAGAGCAGCTGCTGGCTTTGCCTGGATTCGTGTTGTGATTGCTGTGGGGGTGGATAACACCTGCCCAGAACAACACAGGGACCAAATGGAGGGAGAGAGCTCTGCCTGTGCTGGGCTCCTCATTCTGCATCACAGCACTGCCCTCTGCTCAGGCAGAGAGGACTTTTGGACACTGAAATGATTATAAGTGTATATTGCATTGCCTGCCTTGTCCTCCTAAGTCCCAAACCTCTAAAAAAGGCAACCTCAGCTCCAAAGGGTTTGCAGCAATACCCAACAGTGCCTTCCCACAGTGGTTACAGACAATTAACCCTGCAGCAGGTAATTCATCAGTGCATGGAGCATCCCCAGGCCAGAGACAGCGAGGGCAGGCTCAGCTGTGATGCACTGCTGAGACTGGAACAGCACTTCAGGCACTTGGGTGGCTCTGTCCTCTTGTTTCCATGTGTATCTGTCACAGAATCATAGAACATCTGGGTTTGGTTGGGACCTTTAAACACCATGGGCAGGGACACCCTGCACTAGACCAGCTTGCTCAGAGCCCCATTCAACCTGGCACATCCTGTGCCCTATTTCTTGCTGGAAATTAAAGCACTTTTCTGTCACCCCGTTGTGCCTCAGGCAATACCCACAGGAGCTGCTGGCAGAGTGAGAGTCCAGCCCCAGCTGTGGGGAGCTCAGGCTGCTTGCACCCTTTATTGTGGCGTTCAGCCCCTTCTCTGCAGATGTGGAGGGGCTGTCTGGACCTCCCCAAACTGTCCTTACAGTGTCAGTGCTGTACCTTGGCAATCTGAGGGGAGCAGGAGTGGGACAGTTAATGTGGAAATTAATTTTTCTTAAATTCCTGAAGATAGACTTCAAATACTTTGTTTCAGTTGAGCAAAAAGGAGAAACCAGCACCAAGGTGTTGATTGAAATCAGTGGTGATTTCTGGGCTGTCCTACACAACATGTTCAGCTCTGGTACAGGAAACTGCCACTGCAAAGACCTTCCAGCCCTTTGGTGCAGGGCTTGGCAGTGGATTTCTCTAAAGCCTGGGTGCACATAGATTTTGGGAGAGGGTGAAAAGTCTGTCCTGGTTTGAAGTACAGGTGTCTGCCAATAAAGGCAGAAGCTTCTCTTTGAAATGGAGAATATAAACCTCCTTCCTCTGAATTATTATAATTTTGAAATTAAGGGGCTCTCACACAAAGATATGGGAATTAGGAATAACAGTTCTTTACTAGGAAAATTCAAATAGAAATACAGTATTACAAAGAACAATC
>JAOTQP010000792.1:2394911-2412685 GCA_026413545.1 Cichladusa arquata
TTGGAGGCCTTGGGATAAATCCCTGCTTGGTTCCTGTGACACTGCCCAGCCTCTGCCCCAGGGAGCCTCTCCAGGCATCACCCCCACTGCCCTCCTGCCCTCCTAAAACACGGATGTGGGTTGGGGCAGGACCATGGGGCTCAGCTCTGCCCCAGACTGGGCAGCTGCCACACATCTGCTGGTGGACAGGACACCAAAGCTTTGGGGAAGCCTTTGAACAAACATCAGGTCTCTAACATCACCAGATTATTTGGATCCTACTCAGTGTTGCTGGGGCTTGTGGTACCCTGGGGACGTTTTGGGAAGCACATTTCCCCAAAGATAAACAGGAATTTCTAAAATGTCCACCCTGTCTCAGGCACAGATTTAGCAAATGAGCAAATTACAAGTGGCTCAGTGCAGGCAGCAGAGGAAGGCCAGGACAATGAATGTCTATTTAGGGATCTCAGTTAAGTGCTTAAAACTAGGTGAGCAGAATCCTCTCTGAGTGCTCGTTCTCAGACTACCGTGATGACATTTTTGGGACATTGGATGATTCGAGGCATTTTGTGATTTGCTGTGGAGGCTTTCACTCCATGGCCAATGGGGTGATTTGGCTGAGATCAGAGGGATCCCATTTCCCCCCACCCTCTTTGCTCAGCCTGTGCTGTTCCAGACCCAGCAATGGGTCCAGTTCCTACAGTCACAGGGTCCAACCACCCCCTGCTCTTTCCCAGGCCACCACCCATGGGAGCATGGGGCATGTATTTGTGTCAGCACCATAAAAACTTCAGTGCTTGCCCATAATATTTCACCGTTTTGCTCAAGCCTCAAGTAGCTCATCCTTCCAATATTTGCTTCTTGGATAAAGTTTCCCCTCCTCCTGGGACCAGTTGATGGAGAGAACTAATACAAAGCAGGTTTCTGTGAAAGAAACCAGCCCCAGGTTCAGTTGAAACTTTGGTAAACCCAGTGCTGCCTGCTCAGCCTCAGACACCTCATCCTGGGTGATGCTTCTGATATGTCTGGACCAGCCCAGGGCCGTGCTGCCAGGCAGCAGCTGGGACCTGCTGGAGGATGGAGCCCTGGTTTGTTTTATTTTCCTGCTGACCCACCAGTGAGTGCCCCTCTGATGCCCACACTGCCACAGCCAGCATGTGCTCCCCAGGTCAGCCACTCACCGCGAACATCACCAGCAAAATAGCAAACAGATGTCATCCAAGATCATTCATAAATATTTTATAGCAGCCTGTGAGCCCTTTGGTGAAAGACAGAGACCTCAGCCCTGCTCCGAGCTAATTACTGAATGCCGACAAATGCTTCTAATTGGGTTGGTGGCAGTGACAATGTTATTGACAGCAACAGGGAGAGCAGCCTGCTGGTGTTTATTTGCTTTGCTGTGGACACCCGTGGTAATAAAATGTAAATTGAGGGTGATGCATAAGCCTTGGTGGAGAGCTTCTGTTCTGTCTTATTGAATTAACACAGAAACCTAAGGAAAGAGGGAGAGGTGAGGGGATGCAGGGGAGCTGCTGGGAGGATGCTGCCCCAAGGCACAGGCAGGAGTCACTTGGCATTTGGTGTTTTCAGCCAGCTGAACCCCAGCAGGCACCATGGAGTGAGGAAAGGGATATTTTCCAGGAATCTAACCCATTTGCTGTCAGATTGAACATCCTGGAACCAAAATCCCATTTTCTCAACTCTTTCCCCGTGACAGAGATGTCAGCAAATAGGAGATATGAAATGAAGGGGGAGAGGGTGCAGGATTCAAAGAGGATTCTGTTCCTGGCCTGCCCTGTATTTGCCACGCACCACTCGTTTCTCAGAGGCTGCAGCACTGTCCCCATGTCACCAGGGATGATGTGACACTTGATTTGTTGCTGTTTCTAGAGCATTTTGAGGTCTTTGTTTGAAAGGAGCTTTTATTAAACTTCCTGCGTGCTAAGAACTGCCTAGAACTAATAAACAGGGTTTAAGGAAAGTAATTTGGGGACATGACAGCAGCTTGGTTCTGTGTGTAACCGTGCCTATGTGTGTGTGTACAAGTGCCTCTAGCTCACAAATTCTCTTGAGAGCCCCCTCCTTTTGGAAGCAAAAGACTCCCACATGAACATAAGTCTTGAAATGGCAATATTTTATATGCCAGCATTAATCCCCTCTTCGAGCAGCCCGTTTATTAAAGCTCGGCAAGTTTCATTTTTGAAGCTGGTTTCTCAAGATGTCATTATCCTCCTGCTGCAGCAGATTAGCGGATTGCTAGGAGGATGCAATTTGAGCTCAATTAATTCTGCTTCAAGTCCCAGTTTGGTGTTGCTAAATAGCTCTCAAACCCTCTGCTCAGGCTCTCCAGTGCCTCAGGAATGCTGCCCTGGGACTGGGTTTCTACCCACCCAGGCACTGGTCCTGTTTGCACCATCACTCCCTCTTTTCTAGAGGACTTCTGCTTAGAAAAAATCTAGAGGATTTTTTGCTTAGTTACTCAACCTTGTGTCCAGGGAGCAAACACTGAGCTTGTCTTGCAAAATACCAAATTCAGCATTCGTTTGTTTTGTTGGTTTTTTTTTTTTTTTCTGTATCACTTCCCTTAAGTCATTTGGGAATGGCACAGTCATTTCCATGTCTGCTCAGATACAGCCATGAGAGGGAATGGCAGAGCTAAGCAGATAAACTAGAAAGCAGTGAAATAAAATAGTCACTTCACAAGCAGGGTTTGGTTTGTTGTTTTTTATTCCTTGGGTAAGACTTTCCTTGACTGACATAAGTAGGATTAAACCAGAGGTTGACTAAACCTGCTGTGCCCAGAGCCTGCAATCCTCGCTCGTGTGCTTGGGTTTGTGTGAGTAGAAATTGGGGTCCTGGCATGTGTAAAGTGAGGAGTGTGTAAATCACAGCTCATTCTTCCATTTCTTTATATGTCTTTGAAAAACCTGTAAAACTGGGCCTGGAGCCAAGACTACCCAAATCATTAATAATCTTGACCTGGTTTACAAACAGGTATCAAGTCCATTTCTTTCACTCCTGTCCCTCCTCTCTCCTCCTTCCTTGCTCTCCCTCTTGTGCTCACAAATACATACTGCACACCCTCTTTCCTGCATCCAGCCAGCATTTCTTACAATGAGCCCACCTTATTTATTTGTTTCATGTGAATTCAGACCTTACCAGGATATTCAGCAGCCTCCCAATCTGACGTCTATTTTCACTGGGTGCTCGAGAGAGGAGAGTTTGGGTACCAGAAGGCAAATTAAAGCATCACCATCAGCATGGATGTGGAGTAGGTGGCTCTTGCAGCATCTTCATTTCTGGACAGGGAGGATTTCTGGAATGCAGGCCCTCTGAAGGGGAAAGAGCTGGGCCAGGTGGGGGGATGGAGCTGTTTTCAGACATGCAGTGCACAGGGGGTTTCCAGCAGCTGTGCAGAGAGAGCCATGGCAGCTGCAGACTCATCACCCTCCTCTCCAAATTCCCCAACTGCACTGTGACAGATCCAGAGTGGTAAAACTCTGTCACTGGTTGCCTGGAGAAGCAGTGGCTGCCCCATTGCTGGAAGTGTCCAAGGCCAGGTTGGACCTGGAGCAACCTGGTCTAAAGGAAGGTGTCCCTGTCCATGGCAAGGGTGGCACTGGATGATCTTTAAAAGTTCTCTTTCAACTCCAACTATTCTGTGATTGTATAAACTCTGAATTGTCAGGTGGGACCACAGAGCCCAAACAACAAAAATAGTTGCCCTGAGCTCAAAGGCACCAGTTGAAAGGCCTGTGTTGCTCTCTTCTTCCTTTCAGGCTTCTAGATGTCTCAGGGCTTTGCTTCTCTGCTGCCACACACCTGCCCATGTCCTGTGGCATCACAAAATCCTGTGGCAGGCACAAAGATGCAGATGCTGACACTTCCATGACCTGAGCTTGATGCTGTCATTGACAACTGTGCCCACAAACCTTTGGAGCTGGTGATGTTTTGCACATGAGCCAAGGACTGTTATTAACAAGATTAGATATCAAAATTTTTCACACAGAGGGTGGAAAATTCCTGTTTCAGGCACTGGAACAGGCTCCCCAGGGCAGTAGCCACAACACCATGCCTGACAGAGTTCAGAAGCATTTGGAGACCAATCTCAGGCACATGGTGTGCCCTGCATAGAGCCAGGAGTTGGGTTTGATGGCTCCTTCCAACTCAGCATTTTCTGTGATTCTGTGATTCTGTGACTGTTCAAAGTACATTGCAGACAAGCCCTTCTGAACACATCCCACCAGTAAAAGGCAGAAAATGCAGCTCAGTGAGAAAGCCAGCTCCACAGGGATCCCCCTGCACATTGCAGACCTTTAGCCCGTCAGACAGCAGCCTGAAAAAATACTTGGTCCTAGAGGTCAGCACATGTCACAGCAGTGCCCAGCGGGGGAGTGAAGGGCACAGCTGAGGGATCTGGCACTGGCCACAGGTGCCACAAACCAGCAGGCTCCCAAAACACCTCTGCTGCCTCAGTGTGCTCTGTTTTCAGTCCCTCTGTGCTCGAGCTGGGGCAGAAAGCCTTGTCTCTGCTGCACACCCACAGCTGCCAGTGAGAGCAGCCTGAGGAGCAGAGTGCAGCAGAGCTGGTGGCAGCAGGACCTGATCCCTGGGAGGCACAAGGTGACCTTGGCAGGGGTGCCACTGCTTTTGGGGTGTCTGGGTGCCACGGACCTGCTGTCCTGAGCCTTGAGGGGTGGCCACAGCCAAGCACTGTCTGCACTCCATGGCCCTGGCTGTGACAGGGAGGTGACCTTCACCCTGTGCTGTCCCCTCGCTCTTGCACAGCCAGCAACACATACTCTCTTCTGGAATTTTCTCATTCCCTGCATCCTTGTGTTTGAACACACATGTGGATTGCTCAGCTTTCCTGATGCTGTGCTTCAGACATGGGGTGTTAAAATGTGGGGGTTCTCACAGGGATGTGCTCTCACTCTCACTGTGCCCTACGAGGTGATACCCAAGCAGGAAATCTGCACCTCCCACGTCCTGCAGCACATCCCTGGGTCTGTGCAGCCTCTGCAGTGCTGGCTGGGCAGCTCTGATGGCAGGGAAGCTGAGCTGTGCCCATCTCCTCTGCCCTGCTGCTGGAGACTCTCCCAGGTGCTGAGGGCACCTGGGCTGGCTGTGCTCTGTTCACTGCCCTGCCCCAGGGCATCACCCAGGGCTGCAGCTGAGCACAGAGCTGGGGAGCAGCACAGAGCCAGGCTCCAGCTGCTGTCTGTTCCATCCCTGGTGTGCAGAGGGGATGAACAAGGCTGAGGTGGGCACAGGGTGGGCTCAGTCAGGCCAGCTGCACCCAGGCCACCCTGATGGGGTGAATTACCACACAGCTTGTGGCACAGGGTATCTCATGGGGCTTTGCTGCCCCTCTAGGCAGCTGCAGCCAGCCCAGCCCCTCTCCAAGGCACTGATCAGCCCCCTCTGCTTGCAAGGCGCTTGCCATGGCTGGGGTGGTTTGTAGCTATCGACTGAAGGGACGGGATCAATACACAATCTGTCTCGCCTTTGTGCCTGGGAATCCTTCAAAAAACAGTGAAATGCTTGGACAGCCCCAAAGGAGGATGTTGCAGCTGGGGTTCATGACCCTGGCAGATGCCTGCTCCTGTGAGGCCACCCTGCCTTTCCCAAATAACCCCACGGCGTGGTTCCCAGCTCAGGGGAGCATTGGAGGGCACGGGCGGGGCTGGGATGCCAGCACAGGGGTGTCAGTTTACCATCCTGAGGCAAGAGAGCCCCGTGCACAGAGCCAGCAGCTGCCACCTGGAATAATCTTCATTCTGCAGCGTGATCCCCACCTCAGGCCTTGCAGCTGCCCCCAGGAGAGATGAAAGAACCATCCCACATGCTCCATGCCAGGGCTGTGCAGAGCTGCTTGGAGCTCAGAACCACAGCCTCTAATCTGAGGGGCTCTGGGGTCCATGATGCTTTTAAAACATTTCTTTACATGTTAATTTTCCTGGGAGAACCCTGTGGCTTGGAAAGTTCATAAGAGCATCCACTAAACGGGGAGGTGAATGGCAGAGATGGGTTTCAGTGCTACAGCTTCCTGATGGCATTTCCAAGGTATTTTGGTCAGCTTATGTGGACAGCTTAAGTCTTTCAGCCATTCCTGTGTCAGTCAACCTGCAGCTCATAAAGCCCAGCCTGAGTGGAAAGAGAAGAAGCAGCTTCCAAAATCTGCAGCTCTGAGTCTCACTGCCAGCTCGGGGCAAGGGCAGGAGCTGAAGAGACTCAGAGAAAGGGCAGGGTGAGGGATACAGGGGAAGAGCAGGTGGGGAGGAAGATGCTTTTGGCAAGGAGAAAATGAGCAGAATAATGAGAATTTTTCTGTGGTTATTTGGGGTTATTTTTTCAAATGAGAATTCCTTGTGAAACAGGGATCAAGGATCTTTCCCAGTGGTGCCAATACCACTGGAGATGCTCTACCATTAAAATGATCATTACTGATCTACTGAACAAAACACACCCTTGCCTCATGCCTGGCTGGTGCTCCAACCTCTCTTCATGATGCTGATGCTGGAAAAGCAGAACACCTCCAAACCCCTTAAAGCAGGAGGTTCCAAAGGGGTGACTCAAGAGTGAGGATCAGCTGCCCAACACCATGCAGAAGGAAAAATTACCTGGCATATCTCTAGAGTGATGAGATCCCAAAAGAAGGTGATTTCCTGGTGCTGTGGGTCTGTCTGTTTTGTGCAGAGCCCAGACATCTGGCAGAGCACGAGGGGCCAGTGGTGGCCAGCTCTGTCCCCAGTGCTGGCCAGCGAGCTGTGCTCAGTGAAACACTGACCACGATTCTCATGCAAATGGCCAGGCTGCAAGAACAGATGTGAAACGTTTGTTTCTGTTCTTGCTGGCTTGTAAAGAAATAATGCAACTGGAATGGGGTTAAAAAGGGGGCCAAGCAGGGTGTGGGGGAGAAAGTTTATAACAATGGCTCTCCCTTGGTGGCCCAAAGTGATGGAGTTTATGTCAGGCTGTGCCAAATTCCTATCTCTAAGTGAATTGGACCAGCCCAGTCAGGCTTTGAGGTAGGGGCAATACACAAATATTATAAATATAGGGAAGTGTAGAAGCTGTGTCATGTCCAGTGTGGAGCCATCAATCATCCCCTTCCCGTCCTCAGTTTATAAAGTGGTTTTTGGTGGTACTGAGGCAGTTCATGCTGGCTGTGTGCACGGGCTGGAAAAGCTGACTGCATGCTCCAAGTATGTCGTGTGTGCTCTTGGGGAGCAGCAGTGATGAGGTGCCCTGGCAGGTTGTGTTGATATTAGCCAGTCAGAAAGAAGTTAAATCCATTGAAGCAAAGACAGGCAACTGGAAAGCACAGCTGACCTGATGGCATGGGTGCCCATCACCTCCCTGTGCCTTGTTCAGTGCACAGGATGGGGAAACCGGCCAGAAAAACCCCAGTGACACAGTGTGTGATGATGCTCCATCCTCTCTGAGATATTCCTCATCATGGCTCTGGAGTTGCCCACTCTGACGTAGGTGTGATTTAAATGAGTGTGAGGCCCTTTTTCTGGGAGCATCCATGCAGAGAAACCCTTGAAGGAGCAGAGCCCTGAGTGAGAACGTCCCTGACGTGCAGATGTGAGCTCAGAGCTCACACAGTGCAACCGTGTGGGTGTCCCCACAGCAAAACACACACCCACACCTCTGTGCTCCTCAGTGCATTGCAACACAAATATTTACACACAGAGGGAGCATCCCTTGGCAGCACACACAGATGATCCTGAGCTCCACTTCTCCCTTCTGTATCTCTGTGGATATCTCTGAGCTGGATCACAAGCTCAGACAGTGAAGGGGAACCTCAAAGCTGAGGTTTTCCCACCCTCAGCAGTGCCTGAGCCCTCCCACCATACTTCTGCATCTCCCAAGGGGGTGAGGACTCCTGGGGAAATGTGGAGACCAGGAAGGGAATAGAGGGAGTGGGTAGGGGAAGATGCCAAGGTCCTGAATCATGGAATCAATCACAGAATCACAGAATCACAGAATGAACTAGAATGGAACAGATCTTTGAGACCATCAAGTCCAACCTATGATCTAACACCTCTTCATCAACTAAACCATGGCCCTGAGTGCCACGTCCAGGCTTTTTAAACACATCCAGAGACAGTGACTCCAGCACTGCCCTGGGCAGACGATTCCAGAGCCCAATCAGTCTCTCAGTGAAGAATTTCTTCCTGACAGCTAACCTGAACTGCCCCTGGCACAGCCTAAGACTGTGTCCTCTGGATAACAAGTCTGAGCTGACCTGTCCTCCCCTGAGCCCTCTTCCCCAGCTGGAGGAGGTGAGCACATCTCCCTGGTGTGTGCAGCTCAGGCTCTGCAACCTCCCCTCCTTCCACGGCCAAACTGCAGGGGAAGCTGCACTGAGAAGTGTCTGCTTGTGTTCTGTGCACACAGTCACACAGGCACACACACAGTGTGACACACTGCCATGCACACAGTGTGACACAAAGTCACAATGCCACACACATAGTGTGACACACTGCCACACACACAGTGTGACACACTGCCATGCACACAGTGTGAAACACAGTCATACACAGTGTGACACACAGTCACACACACAGTGTGACACACAGCCACACACACAGTGTGACACACTGCCATGCACACAGTGTGACACACAGGCACACACACAGTGTGACACACACAGACACACAGACACATAGCCACACACACAGTGTGACACACAGGCACACACACAGTCACACACAGTCACACAGTCACACACAGTGTGAAACACTGCCACACACACGTGACACACAGTCACACACACAGTGTGACACACAGTCACACAATCACACACACAGTGTGACACACAGGCACACACACAGTGTGACACACAGTCACACACACAGTCACACAGGCACACACACAGTGTGACACACTGCCACACACACAGGGTGACACACAGGCATACACAGTGTGACACACAGTGTGAAACACTGCCATATACACAGTGTGACACACAGTCACACACACAGTGTGACACACAGTCACACACACAGTGTGAAACACTGCCACACACACAGTGTGACACACAGTCACACACACAGTCACACAGGCACACACACAGTGTGACACACTGCCATATACACAGTGTGACACACAGTCACACACACAGTGTGACACACTGCCACACACACAGTGTGACACACACAGACACACAGGCACACAGGCACACACACAGTGTGACACACAGGCACACACACAGTGTGACACACAGGCACACACACAGTGTGACACACTGCCACACACACAGTGTGACACACAGTCACACACACAGTGTGAAACACTGCCACACACACAGTCACACAGGCACACACACAGTGTGACACACTGCCACACACACAGTGTGACACACAGTCACACACACAGTGTGACACACAGTCACACACACAGTGTGACACACTGCCACACAGGCACACACACAGTGACACACAGGCGCACATACACAGTGACACACAGGCACACACACAGTGACACACAGCCATACACAGTGTGACACACAGGCACACCGTCACACACACAGTGACACACAGTCTCACACAGCCACACACACAGCAGGGCAGTTCTCCCCTCCCTGGGGCTTTAGGTGTGTTCAGCACGGCCCTTGCTGTTCAGCCATGCTCACCCTCAGTGATCTCCCCAGGTGTGTCCTCACCCTCTGCTGAAGCCCAGCCATGTCAGGGCTGTGCTTTGAGCACTGACTGCCCCACAGGAGCAGGGCTGGCTCAGGGTGGGTGCTAAGAACACAGTGTTCAGCCCAAACCCTCAGGGTGATTCAAGAAGGCCAAATTTCCCATACAAGGCAGGAATGTGCATCTCTTGTTCCCCCTTCCAGCAAGAACTAAGGCTGTGTTGCTGCTTTGCTTCCTTTTAAAGAGCTCTGTTCAGCCCAGCAAAGCCCGAGAGCAGAGCTGTCACCAGCTCAGCTGGGGTGGAACAGGGGGAGCAGAGTGCTCCGAAGAGGGGGCACCCAGGGATTTCCAGCTCTGCTGCTGGATGCATCACTGCCCCTCTCTCTGTGCTGGGTGTTGTCTGGGTGTTGCAAACACCCCAGGAACACTGTGAGGCTCTGGGCTTGGGTGCTGTTGCTGGGCCAGTTGTTTCCAGCTGTGGTTTCATTTCCTGAGGAGAGTAGGGTGTTCCAAAGGTATTTCACAAAAAGAGCAAGGCACAAGTGCCTCCACATTAACCTCCACATGTACCATTGCTGTACAAAGGGCAAATTATCCCTAAAACCTGCTGTGAAGGGTTTTACACCCAGGCCTTCATTGGTGAGTCTCTGTCTGCTTTTTCCAGCTTTTTGGAAGACTGATTCAGCCCTCAGTGCTCTCCAAGCATTGCCTGATACCCAATTAAATTCATTAAAGGACTGCCCTTAACTTCAGAGCTGCTTGGTTGAGCCTTCACAGAGAGATAAGCAACTTTATGGAGGAGCAAAGTGAAGCTGGAAGTGAGCAACTCTCACCCCCGTGTAGGGCACACCTTTTCCCCAGTCCAGTTCTTGGGGTCATTTTTTCCAGCTGGAGTGTGCATCCTGGACTGGGGAAACCTTACCAAGTATGTATCTTCATCAAAGCCAACCCTACTCCCCAAAACACACCACTTTCCCCAAAAGCACATTTTTAACAGAACCAAAACATTTTATCAACAGTTAGTAGCCAGCCTTCCCTGTGTTTAATGAAGAAGCATAAATGCAGATTTAGGGTTTAATTTTCCCTGTATTGTTTTCATTGCCTGACTTGGCCCTTTTTTTTTTTTTTTTTTTTTTAATGGAGAATAATATTAAAAAGCACAAAAGGCCTGCAAGGTATTTATTGTTGTTCCAACCCATAGCCACTCACTGCATCAAGCCCAGCACAAGGAAGCACGCAGCGCACAAATAAAACGAGACACAAACAAAGGTAATAAAGGAGACAAGTATCTGTTTCAAAAGCACTGGAAGAGCAGCAGGAGTGTAACTACTTCATGTTCCAGATAATATAGCTGTCTGGAGTCATCCTCAGGAAGCTATACCAGGGAGCAGTTTATGGGTTCCCCTTGGAGAGCTCTTGTAAATATTTGCCTGCAGTGGCTGAGGGCGGCTGGGAGCGCCAGGGAGGGGTTGGGAACGTCCCAGGCTGCAGCCCCACAGCAAAGCCCCTGCCTGGGGTGTGCAGAGAGCATCCCCAGCAGGCTGCAGGTGTGGGTGTGCAGGCAGGGCACCACAGCCATCTCAGGCTGGGCTGGCTTACTCCAGCAGTGGGTTTTGCACGGATGAGAGCTGCTGATGCACAAGCACTGGGGTGTAACAGGTTGGTTCAGAGGCTCCCCTGCGTGTGGCTTTGTGCTCAGCAGTGTCCCCTGCCCTGCTGCCTGGCCTGGCTCTCCAGCTGGCAGTCCATTGTTTCCCACAGCCAGGGAGGGGTGGATGTCATTCCAGCCAGCACAGGATGACATGATGTCTTTTCCTTTGGTAAAAGCCAAGGGCAGAGCTGGGCTCAGCACCCAGACCCCACAATGCAGATCCTTGACCTCCCAGTGTAGTTCTCACAGTCTGACATGAGTCTCCACATGCTGACCCTGTAGCAGAAAGGAAACATTAAAAATTAATCTGAAAAACCTAAAGAACTCTAACCAAGTCTTGACTTTGAGAAATAAACACATGGCTGTGGGGTGGCATCTACTGAAATTTATGGTGGATATGCAGAAAAGCTCCTTTATCAAAGATGCTCTCACACAGAGCCCTCAGTGCATCACCCAGCTCCCATTCCAGCTCCAGACCTTCCCCTGCAGTTGCTCTCCAGGCTCCCAGCCCTTTGCAAGTCCCACCACTGCCCCTGGAGCCAGCCCAGCCTGCCTGGGGGAAAGGAGCCCTTCACCCACTCCTGGGCGTACAGGGAGACATTCCTGGTGCAGAAAGCCTCCCTTCTGTGGCCAGGATGGGTGGCTGTTTGCCTGTGGGATATGTTGAGCCAGCTACCTTGTGTTCCAGCTGGGCTGGGGCATCTCCCAGAGGTGGTGCCAGTCCCCTGAGGGCACTGCCTGCAGTAAGTGCCTGTGGCTGGGGCTCATGGGCTGCTGCTCCTCTGGCTGGGCACAGAGGTGGGCTGGCTGCCCTGGAGGGCTCCCTGCTCACCTGGGGGCTGCAGCAGCAGCTGGACTGAGGCTCCAGCTGAGTATCACAGCCAAGCCCAAGGCTGCCCTGCCTGGCCCTGCCACCATCTGTGCCAGCCTGTCCCACCATCACAGCAGCCTGAAGCAGTGACGGGCACCAGAACCACAGCTGGGAGCTGTGGCTTCAGCCAAGAGGGGACAAGCATGGTCCTGCTGGCCCCAGGGGTCCCCCTCCAGCCCTTGGGGACCCTGCAGCCCTGAGCATCCACGAGCTGACAGCAGCTCTGCCCTCCCCTGAGCAGGATGGCCACCTTGGGAAGGGCAGCTCCAGAGGTCAGAGCCCATTCCCAGCAGCCAGGCACCATGGCTGGCAGCGTGGGGCTCTGAGTCCAACTCAGTCTCCTCCCCTTTCTGGTTCTTATTAATTAATGCTCCTGATCTGAGGCCTCCCAGATGTCCTCATGGCTTGTGCCAGCTCTCTAATCAAGTTGGCCCAATCCCAGCTGGGCAGGAGGTATCAGAAACAAGGTGCATTCACTCAGTGCCATGGCCAGGCATCAGGTGCAGAGATCTGTGGCCTCCAGCCCCAGCCAAAGCAGGACTCAGATTTCATGGCCTTTCTGCTCACAAGTCTGCTTGCTTTTGGGCACAGGCATGGCAATTATACAACAGACCAAGTCATTTTATCAGGTTAAGAGAGTGCAGAGTGAAAATAGTCTCTCAAAACTTCTCTTTTTTTTTTCTTTTTTCCTGGTCTACATGGTATTTCCTGTGAATACTCTTGTCCTTCCAAAAGAAAAAAAAATTAAAAACCAAAAGCAAAATCCCATTCCTACATTTTTAGTGTCTCTGGCTCAATATTTCAGATACCTTTTCAACAAAACTACCAGGACTGGAGTTGATGATCAGGTCTCCAACATCTCTCCATCACCTGTCCTGTGTGCTTGGGCTCTGTTGATGCTCCATGGGGATGCAGCTCCTGTTCCCAGTGCCCTCATGGCTCTGCTGCTGCCCTGAGCACCCTCAGCACATGCTGTGCCTAAGGAGGCCCTGCTGGCCCCCTAACAGAAAGACCAGCGTTCCTTTTTTTAATAATTTGTCAGCATTTGACTCTGCCAGGCTCTGGGCATCCACACATACTCTGCCCCAAAAATCTCAGTGGATTTGGAAGCTCCCTTGGGAGTGCTGGGACAAGGGCAGCAGCCAGAGTGCTCCTGCCACCAGTGCCAGCCCAGGGCTGGGGACATCCCAGGGCACAGCAGCAGCTCCTCCCTGGCCTCTCAGCCTGCCCCAGCACACCTCAGTGGCTCTGGAGAACAATGTGTGTTCCTACAACCTAAAGGCAAAAAGCCCTTGAACTTTCTGACTGATTTCAAGTTGGGGAAAGCCCAGGAGATTATTGAGATCAATAGAGGATTTGGGTAGAACAGGAGCTGTCATTGCCTCCTCCCTCTGCCCTGGCTCTCAGATCCTTGGCCACTGCTGGCCTGTCCCCATTAGCCATTGTTCCCATTCATTTTAGATGAAGGGGCTTTTGTTGCAGGAGCCTATGTGGGGTCACATCACCCCTGGGTTATCAATCTGTTTCACTCTGCTCGGTCCCATACTCCATCTCCCCAGTACAATGGGATGTTTTCTTCAGCAGCAGCTTCCTGACAGGCAGGGGTTCTCTTTCCCTTCAGACCTTATAATCACTTGTTAAGTTGTGCTAGCCTGGGGCTCCCGGTCCCTTTTCCACCATACTCACAGTTTAACCCCTGATCCCATCTGTGCTACGGGTCACTGGCAAAGGGGGGAAAATCCAGCCACAAATACAGCCATAAATGCAGCCATAAATACAGCCATCCCAGTGGGGCTGGCACAGGCTGTGTGTGCACAAAGCATCTGGGGTGAAGCCTTCCCCTTTCCCAGTTGTATGAAAGCACCTGGAAATATCAGATGGTGGAAGCAAAGCCTTCAGCTCTGGTTTGCCAAGGGGGCAGAAGATTTTGGTTGCTCAGTTAAAGCTTCACACACCAAAGGTCTCTCCTGGTAAGCAGGTCTGTTTCTTCAGTGCCCCATGAAGGGCATCCCAAATCAGCCCATTTGGAGTAGGAAGCTTTGCTGCTGCTGCAAGGAGGGTTTTGGCACCAGCCATGCCAGGACAGGAGCCCCACTCACCCTCCACAGGAGCACTGAAACGACAGGAGCAGTGGAGCATTCCTGGGGGAGGCAGGAGTGCAGTGAGCAATAAAATTGTGGATAGACAGAAGGAGAAAGGAACGGAGCAAAGGAAGGAGCAAGTGCAAAGAGGAGCCCAGAGGAGCCTGCCAGCACCATCCCAGGGCTGAGCCCATGGCAGCAGCAGGGCTGGTGCCAGGGAACTGTGAGCCACAGCCATGGGGCACAGCCCTGGGGGTGCCACAGTCCCTGCACCTGCCAGCACAGTGGGGACAGGGACAGTGACCAGTGACAGTGACCGTGACAGTGACAGTGACCAGTAACTGTGACTGACAATGACAGTGACAGTGACAGTGACAGTGACCGTGACAGTGACCAGTAACTGCGACTGACAGTGACAGTGACAGAGACAGAGACCGTGACACAGTTACAGTGACAGAGACAAAGACAGAGACAGTGACAGTGAGAGACCATGACAGTGACAGTGACAGTGACAGAGACACAGTGACAGTGAGAGTGACAGTGAGAGTGACAGAGACAGTGACACTGTGACCAGTGACAGTGACAGTGACACAGTGACAGTGACAATGACAGAGACAGTGACAATGACAGTGACCAGTGATAGTGACAGAAACAGTGACACTGACAGAGACAGTGACAGTGACCAGTGAGAGTGCCAGTAACAGTGACAGTGACAGTGACAGTGACAGTGACAATGACACACAGTGACAGTGACAGAGACAGTGACAGTGACAGCGATAGCGATAGTGATAGTGACAGTGACAGTGACCAGTGACAGTGACAGAGACAGAGACAATAACAATGACAGTGACAGAGACTGTGACAGTGACAGTGACAGTGACAGTGACAGAAACAGTGACAGTGACAGTGACAGTGACACTGACCCTGCCCCTGCCCATGGGCCCAGCAGGGTGTGCAGAGCTGCCCTGCGCCCCCAGGGATCCCAGCACCCCTGCTGCTGCCAGGCTCCAGCAGATCCATGCTGGGTCTGTGCTGGGTGCAATGAAAGGCTCTGAGATGAGCAAACAGAAATTTAAGGGGAAAAGAAAGAGGCTGCACTGAAAATGTTCAGTCAGTTGTGCAAGAGACTGAGCAAAATGAAAAGCAACTTTTGCTCCAAGCTCTAAGTCATTAAAAAACCCTTAAGTTATCCCTGAGAAGGGTTATTTTTGCAGCAGGGCTTAAATAGATAAGAGGAGTAAGTTCTCAGCACTCGATGTCATGATGTCAGCCACATAATTTTTCTGGCTTTATAGCACAGCGTTCATCAAGTGGTCTCTGTAGCAAGAAAAACTCATCCAAAAATAAGGACCAAACCAGTCTGCTGCTAATAAAGCCTCTCAGATTTGCAGCTGTACTAACAGAGTCCACAGCAATACGGGTGAAACTATTTCCCTGTATTGCCCTTTCTAAAGCATTAAGACACCTTCCTTCTTGGAGAGCTGCTCCTGGCTCCAGAATTACTGGTGCCTTCAGCCCCAGGAGGCAGAAACCATGAGTCAGGGTCTGTAAAAATATCACAAGTTTGCCTTAAATATCATAGGGCTCTTTTAAATATAGATATATTTAGCTTATTGCTTTCTAGACACTGAAACTTTTTATACAGACTCTGGTCATATTTTCCCCAGTTAGCTAGTGACTCTTTAAAGGAAAGTTGAGATTCACACAAATATTTCCAGGAAAAAATGCTGCAAACATAAGTCTTGCAATGCAATCCCAGCAGATACAGAAAAGAGCAGATACAGAAAGAGCCCTACACTCTTTCACACCAATTTCACTTCTCGGTTTTCCTCCATTTGAAATGATCATTTTTTTCAAACAGAAAGTGTAGCACTGCTCTAAGTGTCTAGGAAAAAACTATCATCATGAGAATAATAAGAAGACAAACCACTTTTGGCCTTCTGTAGGGCCCAGTCCAAAGCCCATTGATGTCTGCAAAGTCTTTTCATTGACTTCAATGAGCTGGATCAGAGCACAGATTTATAAAGGCATTTATGTTCCTAATGATGTAAGTAGTTGCCCAGAGGTGTTGGTGGCCTAACCTGCTTACAGCATTTTGTAAATCTACTTATACATTGGAGCACTGAAATACCTGAAACACTACAGTATCCTGAAGTCACCAAACACACCAAGATCCAGTAGAGTAATTCTATGCAAATAGCATTTGTTATTAGTTTTGGTGTGTTTACTATTTGGAAACATATTTTTATTAGCCAGCCAGCTCTGCAGATGGCTGATTGTAATTCAATGCAATTTTTCTCCCTTCTTTTCATTACATAATTTGTGGATACACCAGCTTTATTTCCAACTAGTTGAAGTTCTCAGCTAGGTCCACACCAAACAGAAGGAAAAAAAAAATCTAAGTCAAGTGTTTCATGTGCAAGTTTGTTTGAAAATTCTATAATCTATGACAAACATTTCAAATTAAGAGGGCATTCCCACAGGCAATGAAATAACGAAGCCCTTACAATCAGGCAGCCGAGCCATGAAGCTAAGAGCTATTTTCACATTTTATGTACTCTCAAAGGACAAGAGCAAATTCCAAGAGCAATATCGTGTTGTGTTTGTAGATATTCCTACCAACCGCGGGCCAGATTCTGCAGCCAGCCCAGGGGCAGATTGTGGAAGTTGGAGGGGAAAAGTCTGATTGTGGCTGTTTCTGAGCTGTGTTCAGCTCGGTGGAACTGCTGTTGTGATGCTGTGAGTGTGCTTTACACCCCTGCCAGTGGCTTCACTGAGCTTAAGGGGACTGTTCTTCCGTGCAAAGGCATTTGTGTCAGTCAGGGTGGATTATTGGGCACGTCAGGAATTTGTGCTCAGGTCCGGAGGGATGCGGGGGGGGATCAGTTCAAAAACCTGAGTGCACGGACAGGCAGTGGACAGCGCGGTCAGACAAACACCAAAATCGCCCCGCACGTGCTGGGCAGAAAAGTCCTGCGGAGTTCGGCTGCCAAGAGAGGCTCCCCGCGGGCTGAGAGCAGTCAGCACCGAGAGAAAAGCGAGAAAAGTGTTCCCACATCTCCTCCCTGCCCTATGGGATGGACTCAGGGCATCCCCGCACCCTCTGCGACAGCTCCTGGGGCAGCCCGCACCTCCCGGCACAGCCTCGGGGCATTCCCGCATCCCCGGCACAGCCTCGGGGCATTCCCGCATCCCTCTGCCTCCGGAACAAGCTCCCGGCCACCCACGCATCCCCGGCACAGCCTCCTGGGGGTTCCCGCATCCCCCGGAGCATCCCCCGGGACACCTTCCCGCATCCCCCGGGACACCTTCCCGCACACCCCGCTCCCCCCGAGAGGCTGGGCAGAGGATCCCGGACTCCCGGCGGGGTCCGCCCGCCGCCCGCCCCCGCCGCGCCATTGGCCCCGCCGCCCGCGCTCCGCCCCGCGCCCGGCGATGCCTCCGCCGAAGTTTTCCGCGGCGAGCTCCGCACGTGGGAGCCCCGCGTCGAGCCCCGGCTCCGCATCCCGTCCGAGCCCGCAGCGGCGGCGGGGGCGGCT
>JAOTQP010000792.1:2463351-2474151 GCA_026413545.1 Cichladusa arquata
CTTGGGTGGAGCCACGGCCGGGCTCTGGCACTGCCCAAGGGGAATCCTTTGGAGGCCTTGGGATAAATCCCTGCTTGGTTCCTGTGACCCTGCCCAGCCTCTGCTCCAGGGAGCCTCTCCAGGCATCACCTGAGGAGAAAGTCTGGAGCCCATTTCCAGCAGAGCACTGGTTTTCTTTAGTTGACACAAACAGAGTTTGTCAGCTTGTGCATTCTTGGTTTTGGCCTGGTTTGAAGTTGCTGCTGATCCTTGGGAGCAGCTCAGCAGCTGGAAACGGAGAACTGGCAACCCTCACCACAAAAGTGCTCATTGAGCTGCCCCAGGTCCTGCCCAACAAGAGCATCCTCTGTGTAGTGCCCTCCAGGACACGTCCATGGTCCCTGCCTGCGAGGGGGAGGTGACACTTGTGGTCACTCTTGTGCAGGGCAGAGCCAAAATGTGTGACCCACCTTCTTCTGCAGACAGAAAACTGAACAAACACCCACCCAAGCCAAAATAAATATGTTTGGCATCATTCCTGCTTCTGCACTGGCACGTTTGTAGTGCTGGAACTGAAAAGAGCCTGAGCTTTATTTACACTAAAGTCTCTTTCCATCACTTTGGCAGTAGGAAGGGGCTTAGTCGTGGTACATATTATATTTTCTTTTCAACATGTGCAAATGAGGATCAGGCTTTTGCATGGCTTAAAATAGATGTAAATGACCCTTTAGGCTGTCAAAAGAGTGTTGAGAGGCCTTTGTGCAATTAAGAAATCAGCCTCGTTATGCTTTTATACCATGCTCCATTCATATCTCTTTAGTATCCCAGCCCTGGGCAATTCCCCTTGACCTTGGCAATCTGTTCTGAGATTTTACACAGTTTGGGACTAAAATTAGGGGGCTGAGGAAGGTGCATGAGCTCAGATAGAACCACATCAAAACCTTCAATTTAAACTGAGCTTGAAGACCCACCTGGAAGACTCCCTGTCCCCAAAGGCCATCTGAGATAGGTTTATTCTGTCTATTAGTTTCTCTGATGACTCCTTTAAAAAATTTGTATATTTTACACATCTTTACAAAACCATGAAAGGAGAAAAAGAGGCAGAGAGAGAATAACAAGATATGCTGGGCTGCCATCAGGGTTTGGATGGATCACAGATGGACTTGCCATGCTCCCTGCTCAGACCCAGGAGATCCACCAGCACAGGCTTGGGCAGACTCTGGTTTTGCTCAGTTACCAGTTTGCTCTGTGCACATCAAAGGATGGGAAAGGAACTGGCCTTCCTTGGATCTCTACTATTAGAAGCATTAATTTTCCTTGAAGGGATATTGTGTGAACACTGAGCACCCAGGCCAATAAACAAACAGCAGCCTGAGTTTTTGGTGGTTAAGATCAGTGATACAACACCCATCCCTCCTGTCTGATTAATGCAGAGGAAATCCATCAGGCAGCAGGGGCTGACCAAGGAGCAGACCCCAGACAACTGGCAGCCAGGGCAGGATCTCTGTGGCTAAGGCAGCTCGTGTCCTTAGGCTCAGTCCTGAAGGGAGTGTCCCCAGCTACCTCAGGGATGCAGAACGCTACCTTTCCTCCTTTTGGTCACCCTGTATAGCAAGCAAATTACCAGAGACCTTGAAACAAGGTGATCTATTTCCATATTGGTGTCTTGTCAGTGAGAAACTCTGGAGCCAGGAAGGGGATGGCTTTACACTGACTGATTCCTGTGGGTGCTCCTCACTGCCTAAACTGCCTTCAGTGTAAATGGTGTGAACTACTGAGAGAGAAAGGGCTTCCATTCTGCCTTCTGGACTGTTAAATCCAGGTGCCATCCACCTTACTGCTCCACCAAACAATGTCTGTGGATAGACTGCTCTGTTCCCTTGGAGTGGCCATCACACGCAGGGACACCCTGGCCATCACACGCAGGGACACCCTGGCAGGTCACCAGTGCCATCACCCCTGAGAGCAGGAGCAAGTGATGCTCAACCCAGCTGCAAAGCAGGTTTGGGATGTGCTGAGGCTGGGTCAGCCTCTCCCATCCCCAAACCACTCTGTGGGCACTGCCCAGCCCACCACCCTCTGGATAACCCAGCTGAAGGGCAGAACTTTGACAGGAACCATCATTTTCTTTTCCTTTCAGAAGAATGCACGAGGGATTGTCAATGCTTTCCTTACCCCCCTCCTCTTCTCCTCCATTAAACAACCCTCTCTCCAGCTCTGCCTGCTGAATGCTGCTTTGCAGCTTTGCTCCAGGAGCAGTTGCAGTTGGAAACACCCAGACAAATCTTATCCAAGAGTTTATGAGGCATAGCTCAGAGGCACCCTGAAAACTGCAGCGTGCTACCTAGAGTGCTGCAGATTATTATTACTTTTTTAATCTTGGTATAGTTCTGGGTAAGGTTTTAATTGGGCATAGTATTTCAAAGCCAAGGAGCAGGATCTATGCAAAGCACTGGATGGTTTCTGTATTAATTGACCATCAAATCCTTCCCCTTTGCATCTGCATTTTATTATTAGGGAATGTAAAGCAGTTTATAGGGCTTTTAACCTCTTCAAGCAAACACTCCATGGAAGTTATGCTGCTGCAGGGACCATATTAGCTTTATAGACTTCATTTCTAATCCAAGGAGGGGGGAAAAGTGGAGAAGAGACAGAGCAAATGAATGATTTTTGATGGTATAAATTCAGCTGGTGTAAATCAGCACAACTCCATTAACTTTGCTAGAGTTATGCTGATTTATGCCAGTTTAAAGATCAGACATTTGATCTGCAATGAGGTCCTCGTTCCCAGAAGACCAAAATGGTATCAGACCAATCTTCACAGACCATTTATCAGCCTTCACAACTGCATTCTTCCCTGCTGCATGGCAAAGCCCTGATCAGATGCCAGGGAGCCATCTGGCAAACTGGGTCCCAGGGCAGGCACACACTTGGAGGAGAATCAGCTCCCAGCAGGACACTTCCATCACCTGTGTGGCCAGCAGCCTGCCACCAGAGCTCCCAGGGCCAGGGCTGTCAGGAAAAAGCAGAGCCATGCTGTGGAGCCCCAGCTGAGCCCTGCAATCTCTCACTGCTCAGCTCTGCTTTCCTCAGGGAATTTCCTGGTTGAATTCCTCAGGGAATAAGAACCACTCTCAGGTCAAGAGAATTAGCACTTGGAGCCCAAACTGCCATGGGTTCCTGTGTGCAAGGGTGAAATCTGCCCTTACATAACCAGGCAAGACAAGCCATGTTTGATCTCCCTTTGAGTTCTGTGCAGCAGGATAAGAAGGAAAATTCACCTCACTTCCCTTCTTTCCCTGTTTTCTTCACACAGTGGCTCCACCACCCCCCAGCAGGTGGGATTCCCGATTTGCCAACCTCTGCCCTATTTCTTTGTTCCATAGTAATCCCAAATGCCACCAGACAGAGCCCAGGACTGTGATTATGAGCAGGCAAACAATGGGATCAGGGCCAGTATAATTGTCTCGTTCCTAAGCACTTCACAAGGCTCCCAAGTATCTTGTATTTAGTTTCTTGGTAAGGTCCTGAACGTCTGACTCTCAGGCACTACGGTTTTATTGCTACAGAATAAGCCAGAAGCCATTCAAAAGCTCTAAAAGGTCTTTTTAAATAGTCAGAATGAATTTACAGTGTTGGCTGCCTGGCAAATGCAACAGGCATTTCAAGTGGGAAGGAACAGTCCTTTATTGCATCTGCTGCTGGCATTTAGGGTGCCCTGGTCACTCACAATCCCTCAGCTCCAGTGCTCAGCATCCTGCAGGCTGCTGGCTGGGCACAGCCAAGGGGGGACAGGCTGAGAAAAAGGGGCCTGCATGAAAGGAAAACCTGGATTCAGACTCAGCTGGAAAATTTCATTACGGTTTATCAGAAAATGATCGTTTTTCACTTAACATGTCACAGAAATTCCTTGGTTTCAAACACCTGCAAGTGAAACACAATCTGGGCTCTGCCAGCAAACCTTCCCCAGATTTTCCTGCCCAGACTGTCCCCACCTGGCCCTCTGAGTGCCACCTCACCTCAAGGGTCCAGGTCTGGAGGGCTTTTGACAGCTGCTCTGGAACTGACTTCTGAATAGTGCTGGTGTCCTTGAGTGGCACTGTGAGGACACAAGGCTGAGATGGACCTTAGGCCAAGTGCAGCCCTTCCTCCACCCAAGTTCATGGCTATTGACATCCCATCTCAGCCACTTCATGCCATCACCATCGTTATTTAACCAAGCTGGTGCCAGGGCACCTGGCCTCAAGCAGCATGGGACAGGGGAGGAACAGCAGATGACTTTTGGAGGGTCTGAAGAGCCCAGAATAATCTGCTGATTTTTGTGACTGAGACAGATTAGAGTGACACAGGACTGAGGGGTTCCTGAGTTTATGTTTGGGGTTAAAAAGCTGGAACAGCCACTGTGTGGAGAGATGAAGGGGTTCATAAACCTCTGTGGGCAACAGCAAAGGACTTCTCCAGATCCTCCTGCTCCACCTCAGCTCAGAATGAAGCCCAGGGCACACCTTGCCATCCCCTTGCTCCCAGTTCCCTGCCCTGCATGGGCACCCAACCCCAGCTCCAAGCAGGTCTCTTCCCTCTCACCTGCTGTGCAATACCCCAGCCTGGGCTCTGAGGCCCTTCTGCACGATGGGAGCACAGCAAAGGGCAGCTCCTGCTCCACCTGGCCCCTTCCTCAAGCAGATGTGGGGCAGGGGCTGAGCCACAGACCCTTCTCAGGAGCTGCCCCGACCTCCCATCCCAGGCTAAGGTGCTCCCTGACTTGGTTACTGCTGTTCTGGAGCCATTCTCTCCCCATTCTGGGCACAAATACAGCCATAAAAATGGTATTTCTTCTTCACCAGCTGACAAATCTCGTAGATTTAGGAAAAAATGTATAAATATCAGAGCCAAGTGCCATGTCCTTCCCTTCACAATTTCGGGAAAATGCAGGTTTCCTCAGGGCTGGAGAAAGGCAATTAGCAAAGAAGAAGGTAGTCAGGAAAATTCTTTAAAAAGACTAGCTAGAATAATTTAAAGGTATTATTATTAATGATGGCTATTACAGTACCAGGAAGCTCAGTGATTTTTCAGACAGGACTGAAAAGGGAATAGGAACAAAACAAAGTAAACTCTACAAGACTGCAAGAGACCCATAATGAGCTCTGGAAACCAAACAAGATAAGTCTCAGGAGAATCAAGCCAAATCCTCTGCTTCAGGACACCAGTGTGGGTTCCCAGGAGTTCAAGGCTGGGAAAGAACTGTGGTTACCTCCCTCTGACCAGGGCAGAGAATACTAAAGCTGAGCTTTCCAAAGACCTTTTGGGAAGTCAGCTCACAGTCACTGCAGTTAAATGAGCCAAGGAATTCCCCTGAGGCTGTGCAAAAGTCTCTGCTCTGTTCTGAATCCCCCTCCCAGGAGCCAGCAGAGCCAGTGTCGCCCCCCCCCCCCCCCCCGGAGCACTTGCATCTCTCTACACACCACCAGACTGTCAGACTGGGTCATTTCTCGAGGACTGGGCAGAGAACACTGAGCCCAGAGGTCTCTAATTCTCAGGAAACACCCACTGCCTCACTGGGAATTACTTAAATAACTTCCCTCTCACAGTGTCTGAGCCAGGGCTGCTCTTTCTGACACATCCCACGAAAGTTTTATCTAAGGTAAGGTAACAGGAAGGTTCCACACCCAAGCTGGGCTGCACCTGACTAAATACTGAGCCCTGGGGATGGCTGGATGGCTGAGCTGGGCTTCAGCACCTCCCTCTCCTCTGCCCTGCAGGATTCCCTGCCTATATATCCTTCAGGAAAACCTGCCCCATTAATCACTGCAGCCCAGGTGCACCACTAGGAAAATACCATTCAACCCAAGGACAGAGCACGTCACTGTGGTCTTTATGGGGACTAATATCTACAGTAGGGGTGACTTGGAAATCTGCCAACCTCCAAAAACTATTCACCCTGCCTGAGTTTAAACCTTGGATCCTGGCTGTTACAGGCAGAGCAGGCAGGAAGGATCAGTCACAAGCAGGGTTATATCCCCTCCCTGCCATGGCTACAGGACCTGGGGTCATGTGAGAGCCCCCAGCTTGAGAATTTGGGGTTTGGATTATGATCTCCCCCAGAATAACCACAGTGAGGGTCTCTAGAACAAGGACTCACTGCATCAGTCAGCTCTGAGCACAGAGCCAGCCTGGCAACTTGCTTCAGGAGACTTCACTAAAAGCTGCAGCCTGTGTTTATCTCACCTGAGTGGTTTTGAGAAAGATCTTATTTCTCTCAGTAATGTATAAACTTCTGTAAGTTGAGATACAACTCCCAAAACTCCAGGAATTTCTTAGATTTTAAGGTTTCTGGTCTATCAAGCGATTGTTTTGTCTCTGATACAGAATTTTAGTTTGACAACAGTACATCTGTAGTTCTCACATGTTCCCACAGCATTTAATGTACTCCCAAACAACTTGTTCTTATTTACAGTTGTCCAGAATATGCTTTGCTAGTGAGACCTTTGATCTGCCTTGAGAACCCATGAGATACTGTGCAGTAGCTTTCAAGCCTGGGACTTGTTTTTCAGAAAAGGTAGCATTAAGTTACCAAAAAAAAAAAGAGATCAATTTAAGTCAAAAGTTTTTGCTGTGGTAGGAGAAAATCTCAGGATATCAAAGAGTCAAGGGAGGAATATGGCACTCAGCTGAGGCAATGGACAAGCAGTCAGACACAAAAGCCTTTCTACAGCTCTGACAAACAATATCCTCAAGCCCCTGTAGAGCTTAGTTTAAACCTAAAGGGCAGAAAAAGGAGACAAAACATGGAATTAAGATATTTCCCCTCTGCCACATTAACTTCAGTAATGTGGTGGCATACAGTGGCATAAGAAATCTTAAAGTTCATAAGAAACACTAAACTAGAAGATATATAGCATGAGGCTTTTCAATTACATCCCAGAAATGGGCATTTTAGACATTTTAGACCTTTCAAACCACAGCACAGGTGTTCAAGACTTTATCCACATTCACCACAGGCAATGAGAGTTGTCAGGCATCAGCAACAGGCAGCAGGAGCCCAGAGCAGCTCTCAGGGATCTCTGGCCCCACAGTGCTGGAGCTTAGCTCTGACCACAGATATTTAAAACTGAAGACAGAGAGCTGGTTGAACAGGATTTATCAGGAGCAGAGGCAAATGGCAACATGGGACTGCTCAAAGACAACCATCTGCAGCACCTTTACCAGCAGCAATCCTCCTGCAGTCAGCTGAAAAGAGGTGACACATCTCAGGTCAAGGCTGGGCTGGATGGGGCTTGGAAGAACCCAGCGTAAAGAAAGGTGTCCCTGCTCATGGCAAGGGTTTTGGAACAAATTGATCTTTAAGGTCCCTTCCAACCCAAGTGGTTTTGTGATTCTGTGATTTCTGTCCCTCAGTGTGTTGAATATTGCACCTCTCAACACGATGGGCCAGCTGATGACACCATCCCCAGGGCTGACACTCCCCAGGGAGGGCTGGGGCACTCCTGGCTCCCTGCTACATCCAGACAGATGTAAAAATCACAGAGGTAGTCCAGGAGTGAGCAAACAGGCGCCAGGGACAGGGTTCCCTGCCTGTCACCAAAAATGCTTTGACCCCTGCCCTCCTGGAATGAAACCAGCCCCTCAAAACAACCACCACGAGGAACAGAAAATTGCAAATGACTTAAAGCAGGATGGAAACCCCAGAGCTCGACAATCACAAGCTGAGGCCACTAATCTTCTTGTCATGGGAGCAGACTCCCCAGCAGAAGGGAATTCCTGCCTTTGACCAGACTAATTAGAGCCGTGGAGCTCTGCTCCCGCTCGGGTTTGAAGCGCAGTAATTGGAGGTGGCACAGGTGACACGAGGGACGCTGTGTCACTGTGCTCACACACCTGGCACCTGGGGCTGTGCCACCACCAGGCTCCTGCCTCCCCTGGGTGAGCTCTGGGCTGGGGAAACGCTCACCCCGCCCCAGAGCCACTGCCAGCCCGGGTGGGTGGCTGCAGGCTGTTGCACTGTGCTTCTGGTCAATGGTTATTAGAATTATACCCAGCCACCCACCCAGTCAATCTATCCTGAATTACCTGTCAATCCTATTTTGTGCCAACCCCCTGCTTGGAATTCCCCTTTGGAAATCCCCTAAAACTCCACATTTCATTAGTCCATGTAACCCAATTTCCCCACCCTGCCTCCCTCATTAGATAATGCCTTTGTGAACCCTACCCTTTACCCCTCCCCAGAATGTCTTCAATTTGCTAATAATTTGTACTCTCCCCTTGAACCTCCCCCATATTTGCACCTTTCCATTTTTGTCTTTTGCCCCCCAAAATCCCCAGAGTGATAAATCCTTTTTATCCTGTGGAAAAGACCTCCCCCCGCTCCTTGGCTCCTTGGAACACAATCTGACAGCCAAAAAGGACGTGGAGCCATAGCTGGAGCCACATCTAAACCTCCTGTTCCTGGGGTGGAACTCACTCTAGGCACAGGACTGTGATGGCAAAGTGATGCAATGGCTCTGGCCATTGCATCAGGGGGCTGTAGAAGGCTCCCCCGTTCCAGGGAGAGAAGTTTGGTCTGACCCAACACTGAAAGGATGCTTGAGGAGGTGGGGATGGGACTGGGATTTAAAGCTTTGCTCAAGTGAAATCAAGGCAGAAGGTGCTGAAGGAGCAGTGCCTGCTCCTCTCCTGTGCAGGTGCAGGAACAATCAGCTGCTGTGCCTCAGGAGTGTGTAATATTTCCAAGCATGGTGGTACACAAGGCTGTAAAGATCTCAGATTAGAGATTTTAGATGCAGGATGAATCAGTTGGGTGTTTGGGTAGAGTGATGTGAATCCTCACCTCCTGTTCAGCACTGGCCCCTTGAAGGGTACCTCCAGAGGTAAGTCATCACACTCTGCAGAATCCTGGTGCAGCCCTGGAAGAACTTTCCTTAGATACTGGTGGGAAGGACACAAACCTCATATTTCTTAGCCAAAAGCTCTCTTCTTCACAGAGCACCACAGCTTGGAAAGCAGCACAGAGTGGCCAGCGAGGCACAGGACATCCCTGCAGCCCTCTCCAGTCCTGCTGAGCTCTTAGAGAGCAACATCCACACAGGGAGGGCACTCAGAGCAGGGGAGCAGAGATGTCCATTGGAGCACCAGGCTCTGGAGACCTGAGCTGAGATTCTGGGAAAAATTAGGTTTCCCCAATGGCGTTGGAAGTAAACAACTTTCCTCTTCAATTTTTGGTGGTTTTTTTTTTGTTTTTTTTTTTGTTTGTTTGTTTTTTTTTTTTTTTTTCTGCAAATGTTAGAATCCCATACCTCTGCTACTTGTATTGTCAACTAGAAGTGTTGGCTTGCTGGGTCGTATGGCAGCAGGCAGTGTGTTCACATCTGAAGGTCCCAAGTTCATTTTCAGTTAATGATCCATAAGAGGGACTGCAGCATTCCTCCTACAAAGATTGCCTGGAAGCTCCTGACAGACTGCTTCGTTTGGGGCAGAAAAAAAAGCTCTGAAATATTTCTGTGACTTATAAATCAGATGAAGTCAGCAATATTTTATTAGGAGCAGTAATGTTTGGCACACACTAGTACCAATAGCTGGTCAGTAAAAACTCCTTCAGAGTAAAAAAAAAATAAAAATAGACAGTGATTTCAGTACAAACGAAATGCAGGACTTGTTCAAATTCATATATAATAAAGCAATTATTGTTTATTATTGAAGAACCAATTGATTATTAAAAACACATTTATTGAGGCTGGACCACAAGGTAACAGATACGTACCCCTGGCATAGCTGGGAAACCTCAGTAAATAGTGATTATTAGAACCAGATTCATGAGGCCCAACGAACAGTAAGATGTGTATCAGTTACAGAGCTCTTAAAACCCAATCAGTCTGTTCTTAAGCCATTTTCACTGAGGGTTTCCAGCTCAGCAGTAGGGCTCCGTGTCTTCATCTAGGGCTGCTAAGCCACATCTTATTGCTAGTTTGATATGTAATTAAGGGAGTGTTTGCAGGGATAAGACTGTACTGAGCAAGGGGAACCAGCATAAAACACATTTTCCTGCTTCTAAAAATGCAGAGCAGGGCAGAGCTGATGTTGGCCTATGGTTGAATCTTTTAATAGATCTCTGAACCTCTCTTTCAGTGGAGTGTGCAGACTATGGGCAATCTGAGGGTATGACCCATCCCAGTGCCCAACACCACAAGCAGAACGTGTCCTCCTTCCCTCCACCATGCAGCTCACACCTCTGCTAGGCTTGACCAGCTCACACTCACCTCACATCTCGCTCAACTCACACTCATCACGCTCCCTTCACCGAATCTCACTGAGTACTGTTGGTAACTCAGGTTAAATGGTAAATCCAAGCTGCAGTGGCATTGAAGCTGGGCTGAGCCTGAGCACTGGCAGGGAGAGCTGGGCATGGTGAGACCATGAGTGGCCATCAGGAGGTACCAACGTGCAGGCTGGGCTAATTCACACAGAACAAGTTCCGTCTTCTGGTCCCTTCAGGAATGCTTGAGCATTTGCTCAGGAAACCCATTCTTCCATCCATCATCCATCTATCCATCCACCCATCCACCCATCATCCATCCATCCATCCATCCATGCATCCATGCATCCATCCATCCATCCATCCATCTATCCATCATCCATCATCCATCCATCCATCATCCATCCATCCATCATCCACCCATCCATCCACCCATCCATCCATCCATCCATCCATCCATCCATGCATCCATCCATCCATGCATCCATGCATCCATCCATCCATCCACCCATCCATCCACCCACCCATCCATCCACCCACCCATCCATCCATCCATCCATCCATCCATCCATCCA
>JAOTQP010000792.1:2489654-2503387 GCA_026413545.1 Cichladusa arquata
TTGGTCCAAGAAGGCAACACCTCTTTGAAAACATGCTTTCTGCAAAACATCACCAGACACTCACACGGCTCTCACACACCCTGCAGGTGTTTAATCATTGTTATAATTTCTTGTCCTTGTGAAGCCTGAGGAACCCAAGGCTCCAAGGCTGCTCTTTCCCTGGTTCCCAGCAGCATCCAACAACACTTGCTACTGATCCCAGGAGCAGAGCTGAGACTGCAGCACCTCCAGTCAGGCACAAGTGAACGGTGCCGAGGTGAGCTTTGCATCCTGGGCAAGGCGACAGAAGCACGGTGTCAGCAGCTAATAAGTTTATAACAGGATTTCTTCCTCAAGCCAAAACCAGCCCAGATTTATAACTCTCCCATACCACTCTGAACTTTCCGACACTCCTCCTGAAACATTTCATTATTGCTCAATTACTGTCATGTTCTCTTAAAGACCTGGAGGGGGAAGGTGGTCTCCATTTGGAGGCCAGATGCCATTCCCATTTCCTTGAAAAACTGCTCTGTGCAATAAATAACCCAGTCACCCTTCAGAAACAGGCTTTGAGGCTACGATAAGTTTAAAAAAAAAAGTGAAAACTGTGACATGTCCTATGTGTAATGGAAACTAACCAGAAACTAAGATGTTAAATTAGTGGCAGGGCACCTTTGTCTTGCAGCAGGGCCAGACTGTCTGGCTGGCTTGGAGGCAAGAGCAGCAGAAACTCTCCCCAGCCTCAGCACTGATGCTGTCTCACTGAGGTACCTGTGCTGGGCTTGCCTAGAAAGGCTTTGGTAGTGTGGGGGCTACAGAAGTGGCTTCTGTGAGGAGCTGCTGGCAGCTTCCCCTGTGACTGACTGAGCCAGTCCCAGCTGCTGGCCAGGGCTGAGCCCATCAAAGACACTTCTGGGATAAGAGATTTATGAAGGGACCAAAAATCCTGCAGAACTGCAGAGGGAGAGCAATGAGAATGCATGAGAAGAGCTCTGCAGGTGCCCAGGGCAGTAAGGGAGAAGGGGCAGGAGCTTCTCCAGGCACTGGAGCTGAGATTCCCCTGCAGCTCCTGGGGAGGAACCTGCTGAGGTCTGTGCTCCTTGCAAGTCCATGGGGAGCAGAGATCCACCTGCACACCCTGGAGGAGCCCATGGCACAGCAGGTAAATGCCAGAGAGTGCTGTGTCCCTGTGGGAACCCCATGCTGGAGCAGGATTGTGATCCTGTAGGGGACCCACATGGAGCAGCCTGTTCCTGAAGGGCTGACACAAAGGAATGGACCCACATGGAGCAGCCTGTCCCCAAAGGACAGCACCCCATGGGATGGACCCACATGGAGCAGCCTGTCCCCAAAGGACAGCACCCCATGGGATGGACCCACACTGCAGCAGGTCATGGGGAACTGCAGCACGCTGAAGGACTCACATTGGAGCAGTTCATGCAGGAATGTCTCCCAGGGCTGGAGCAGTGGAAAGCTGAGGAGCTCTCACCCTCAGGAGGGAAGAGTGGCAGACACAACATGTGATGGACTGACCACAGCCCCCATTCCCCATCCCCTGTGCTGCTGGAGCAGGAGGAACGAGAATGAGAGAATTTGGGACTGAATTTGAGCCCAGGAAAAAGGGAGAGGTAGGGAAAGATCTTCTAGATTTGGGCTTATTTCTCATTATCCAACTCTGATTTGATTGGCAACAAATTAAATTAATTTCCTCCATGTCACATGTGTTGCCCCCGAGGGCAGTTGCTGAGGGATCTCCTCCTGCCCTTACCCTGATTCAGAAGCTTTTGTTGCATCTTCTCTCCCCTGCCCAGCTGAGGATGGAGCAGCTTTGGTGGGCACCTGATGCTCATCAGGTTCCATCCAGGAACCTGTTGTTCATGTGTTCCATCCCACCCCCAAACATCAGGGCTCTCATGAGACATGCCCCAAACTGTCCTACAGCACCAATCCACAGCAGTTTGGGGCAGACACATGTGGTGGGCTGGCCCAGGGTGGGGATGATGCACCTCGAGGGAGGGTAGTGCTGAGAACAAGGACCTGAGCCCACTGTCCAGGACACAATCATCACCTCTGCACAGGCAGGGGCTCAGCACCCACCTAAGATGAGCTTTGGAAAACAAATCAAGTACTCTCCATACTGAAAAGCAGGTTTGACCTCTTGTTCCTAAGGTCTGTGCAGACTGGACTTCAGACACCACAGCCAGCATGGGAGGTCTTAAATTCTGTATCTAACCAGGAAATCAGAGGCCCTGCTGTCCTCAAACCCCAGCCTGAGCTGGGTCTGTCACAGGGTTTGTGGATCACCTGGCAGTTCTCATGCACTCCCCAGCAGACACTTCCACAGCACATTACCATCCAAAACGTCTTCTCTGCTTTGATACTAGTGACAAGTATCTGTTTGTACATATGGAAACCACATTATGTATTCCAGATGGAAATTCATACTCGATTTCAGAGAAGGAAACGAGCTATTTCATACGAGATGCATAATTTGTTGTGTGAATATGAAATACGTGACTGCCTCACATGTTATGTTGTGAGCTAATCATAAAATAAAAAAAAAAATAGAATGGAAAAGGTCCCATCTGTCTCTAAATCCTATGATCCAACTGTTCTCAGCTAAATCCAGCTCTGCCAGTACCTGGTACATACAGCAAGGAGAGGTTTCTGTGCTGGGAATTTAGTGAAAAACAGGAGCAAATACAAAGCTGAAGTTACATCCAGGGCAGTGAGGAAACATCTTGGAGGGAATAGAGACCTGTGACACCTCTTCAGCTGACTGAAGTCATTCCCTGACTCTTCAAATTGTTCTTGACCTGCCTTTTTATCCAGGCTCCCCTGTAATTATCTTCTTAACATAATTTCCCTGTAGTTCCCTGAAGAGCCTTAATGGGATCACTGGGAAAGATCCAGCTGCACTTTAGAAAGCTTGGGGGCAAAAAGATGATGGGAATATTGCCACTCACATTGGTAAGGCTGCAGGTTCAGACTGGGGCTTGCTGGCCTCAGCAGCAGCTCTGCCACACAAACTCCCTGGATCTGACTTGGGTCTGACATGCTTTGCTTCTTCTGTTGTGGTCTCATTTATCAGCACCAGGTTCCTGAGCCTGAGCCTAAAGTTCTGCTCCAGCATCACCAAAGGAGCTCCTCCCTGGCATCCAAGAACAGTTTAAAGAGAATTATTCCATAGGAAAATAGAAATATTTGCCTGTTCCTTTCAGTGAGTTACTGCAACTGCTTCAGCTTGTTTGCCTCAAAAAATGGAACAGGTTTGAAACAGCAGCACGAGGTGTTAACAGGTTCTGATAGGACATTTTTGTGCAAAAGAAAAAGAAGCCCCAAGTCTGAGCTAGCAGCTACCAGAGCAGTGAGACCACTGAAACCAGGCCATGCCTGGCCATTCCCCTCTCTCTCCACTGCTGAGGGCAATGGTGCTCTGCCTTAGATGCCACAGCTGAGTCCCCAGGTTTAATGGGATGAATCTTTGCCATCCTATAGGTTTAACCCACTTACAGGATTACATAAAATTGCCTGGATTAAGATAATTTTGTGTCTTGAATCCACTTCACTAAGCAATGCAGATCACTGCAGCTGAATCTCTTGCCCTTGGAGATTTATCCAACCAGGATTTTACCAGCACAGCCCTTTTGGAGGGTTCCAAATTGACAGCTCCTTCAGGGCTTGATTTAGACTCTACAGAAGTCAATTAAAGGCTTAGGTACACTTCAACAGGGTTTAGATCTGCTCCTGAGGACCTCTATTAGTTACAAACCATGACCACATTTTAATCAAGGGACCATGCATTAATGATTTATGAATTACCCCGTCTGGGCCAACCAGACCTCATGGACATCTTCCTGACAGGATCTTCCATCACACCAGTGATTGACACCCATGTATTTTGCCATCTCTGTTGAGAGAAAAGAAAATTAGTAAAGCAGTGAATTTGCACTTCTCACAGTTCCCAGAGATTTCCCCAGGTTTTTTTACCTTGTGTTTCCCATGCCTCCTCTGGTGGAGATCTTCCTGCACTGGGATGTGTCTGCTGACAGCAAAAATGGTGTTAGAAAATATCCAAAATGTGTAGCCTGGAGAGGAAGGGGAAGGTGGGAGAGGTGCAGGACTGGCTCAGCATGTCACACAGCTTTGGGAAACTGGTCAGCTCTGGCTGTCAGCTTTAGGTGACATTTTGAGATCCACAAAGGACAGCTGCTGCCTTTTCTGTGTCCTCTGAGTCTCACCAATGGCCACAAGGGCTCAGGTAGAGCCATTCAATACAGAATCACAGAATCACAGAATCACAGAATCACAGAATCACAAAATCTAGGTTGGAACAGATGTTTGAAATCATCAAGTCCAAACTGTGATCTAACACCTCCTCAGCAAATAAACCATGGCCCTGAGTGCCACATCCAGGCTTTTTTAAACACCTCCAGGGATGATGACTCCAGCACCTCTCTGGGTGGACAATTCCAGTGCCCAATCACTCTTTCAGTGAGGAATTTTTTCCTGAAGAAAATACCAACAGAGTGAAAGCAGCATTTGCTCAGATGAGTTTTACCTCTGGCTCTGTCACCTTTTCTCTTGACTTGGTTGTAAATCCCTCCTGGATCCTCTATAGTTCAAGAGGCAGGGAGAGGGAAGAATTGCCTGGCTTAAAACAAAGCAGCTCATTCAAAAGCAGTTGTTTGCCTTGGGCAGCAAACACTGACTTTTACAAACAGCAGACGTGTCCTGGGGATTTGGGGTGACTGCTGCAACATTTTCAGGCTGGATAGTGAACAGCTAGGTAACCACTGACACTGCCCTGATGCAGGGCTGGAGGTTCCTTTCCTCTTCCCTGGGGAGCACAAGCCACGATCCTGCTAGAGAAACAAATGATTAATCATAGCAGGGGTACCTCACTAAGATTTATTACAAACCCTTGTGATAGCTCAGGAAAACTGCTTCCAGGAGTCATCCAATAAAGCAGAATTAACAAGACAGCCCCTCAGATGGAACTGTGCTATCCAAAATCCCTCTACCCTGACCTGCAGCCCAGAACTGCAGCCACAGCAGCTGCCCAGCATCAGCAGAGCTCTGCAACTCTCAGCAAGAACCAGGCACAGAGCCCCAGCTATAAAGCTGATGAACAAAGAGAAAGGGGGCAAACACATTACACCACAGCTATTGGATTGTGGTTTGTGCCCCATTCCACCTTGCCTTTAGCAGTAAAACACCACACAAAGCACAGAAATGGCTTTTGGTCTGGTGTGTGCAGCTCTGCTCCTCCCATCCCTGCACACAGTCCTGCCATGGGAACCCAAAGCTTGCTCTCTCCAGGAAACACCACATGCAAGTCCTGGATGCATTGGTGGCCCCTGCATGGCCATGCAGGCTGCCCACACAGCTCAGGTGTCTCCACACCTGGAGCAGATTGCAACACAAACCACGGCACCAGATCCCTTGAGAGCATCACTGCTCTGAGATCCAGCAGCAGGCTCCAGCTCCAGCTGGAGGGAAGAGAAGGTGACACCCAGCACAGACCCCACAACCATCATTTTGCCTATTCTCAGAATCAAAACTTTTCCCTGTTTCCTTTAAAGTGGAATTTTTGTTTGCCAATAGCATTTTAAAGAAAAGTGGTTGAACACAGAAGACAAATAACCCCAAGACCCAAGCACAATATTGGGGTAAAATGAAACATTTCAGTTGTCCCAATATTATCTTGTTTTCCAGGAAAACAACCTTGCAACAGGCAGCCATGTCTCCCCATTGAAGGAGTGTAAACCCAGCACCCTGCATTGCCATTAAAGCAAATTAAAAGGTGCAGAACCCAGAGCAGCTCCTTTCCAAGGTGAAATAACTGTTTCTGTGCTGAGCTCAGTAACACGAGGGAAAGCTGCCCACTGTGTGAAAAGATCCAGGACAAGATTTTTCAGTTTGTTTTCCCATTGGTGTGTAATGCTATCCAGCTCATACATAGCTGAACTAGATCATTCCAGGAAGATATCCAGGTCTGAGGTGAAGCATCCCAGCTAGAATTAATTTCCCTCTTGTCCTGGTCTGCTGTTCCACTGGGTAATTACTGTGTTGCTCCACAGTTGTCTTTCCTAACTTCAACATCCATCCTCTAGATCTTCTTCTGGTGCAGGGAATCACCTACCATTACCTACCACACTGCCTCCAAACTTCCTTTTCAGCAAGCCAAGCAGCCTCAGCTCTTTAAGCCTGACTTACTGCAGACCTGAGCTCATCCCATCACAGCTGAGTTATTCTCCAACCTGCATCCAAGAGAACAAAAACCATCACGCTGTTTGCAGGGTCACAAACTTTTTGCTTTGCCAAAGAGTGCTGCCCACTGAAATTGCCCCAGATGCAAACACCAACCTGATAAAATTGAGGGGTGTGAGAAGGGGAGCATTGCAACAGGCTGCCCACAGAATCACCATCCCTGGAAATGTTCAAAAAATGTTTACATGTGGGACACAATTTAATGGTGAATCTGGCAGTGGAGGTTAATGGCCTGACTCGATGGTCTTGGAGGGCTTTTCCAGCCTTTAATGATTTTGTGATCCCATGAAGGAAATCCCAGTCTCTGTAGCTCCTCCAAGGCTTTCATGAGCAGCCAGTTGTGAACATTCCCTGATTTTAGTTATCCATCAGCTCACGAATGTCTGGCAACCTCCACTCTGCTAGAGAACTCTGAAGTCTCTTCTTTGCCATGTGGCTGTGCAAGGTCTGTGAGCTGTGTGTGCTGTTTGAGATGGTTTCACTCAAAATGGCACCTGTCCTTGGGGAAGAGAGAATTCTCCAAACAAATGGCTTTTTATTTCAGCACTTGCATGGAGGGGTGCAAGGAACGGTTTCCATCAACAGAACTCTCTCTGGGTACCACTGACAGCTAGAGCTTCCAGTCAAGGCATGCTGAGGTGAAAATCCAAGGAATGCCATTCCTCCTTGGAGCCAACTCCTTCGGTGTCAAATCACCAGCCAAAGAAAACACATTAAAATCAATGCCCTTAAAAATGACAAGCTCCAAAAAAACGCGCCCTGAAAACAGAGGTGGTCAGTCCAAAGCTGTTCGTGAGGCTGCCTCCAGCTGCCAGGCTCCCTGTCACAATATTCCCCCACAGTTTTTCCCCAGTGAAATATGGCTCTCCTGGCTGGAGGCAGTGCCTGCTGCCCCTTTGCTCAGGCAGCACTGCAGGAGTGGGGAGCAGGCTGTGCCTCACTCTGTTTGTTCAGTCCCAAGAAAGGCAAATCTCTTCCTTGGCTCCCAGAGTCACTCTGCTGAAAGAAGATTCTGCATGGAGGGGTCTTTATTTTCCCCACAGGCTGTGCTGGTGGTCTCCCAAACCAGGCTGTGGTGTCTCAGCAGCAGCTCTAATTATGGAGCTCATGGAAGCAGATAAACAAGAAGCTGGATGACTTTGTGAGTGAATTTAGGCTTGTGATAACAAAGTCAAGCTCTGCAGCCAGAAAAAGCCTGGGGGAACACCGCAGTTACTCATCTAGTTTGATTAAGGCAAACCATCAGGAGCCTGCTGAATCAGCCAAAGATGTGAGCTGCCATCCTCTGCAGGGATTCCCAGGATCTCACCCTGCTCTGCCAGCAACCTGAAACCCCTGGGATAGCAGCACTGAGCCCTCAGCGAGGCACCAATAAACCCAGCACCAAGGGCTACTGCTCAAAACATGGTCAGGGTCCTCCAACCTGACCCTCACCCCTCAAGCTTCCTGCCCCTATCCCCTAAACCCACACCAGCTCCCTGCCTCTGTCCCCTAAACCCACACCAGCTCCCTGCCTCTATCCCCTAAACCCACACCAGCTCCCTGCCTCTATCCCCTAAACCCACACCAGCTCCCTCCATCTATCCCCTAAACCCACACCAGCTCCCTCCATCTATCCCCTAAACCCACACCAGCTCCCTGCCCCTATCCCCTAAACCCACACCAGCTCCCTCCATCTATCCCCTAAACCCACACCAGCTCCCTCCTGGCCTCAGGAACCTTCCAGCTGAGCCCAGAGCTGCACCAGTGCAGGCTGCACACTGCAGTGAGCCACAGATCAGGAGCAGCAGGGACAATCCCTGCTTTAACTGGAGACACAGGCTGGGCACTAAAAGAAGCTGTTTAGGGTAATGGGGGGTTCTCCACGTTGTGATCTCTTCAGACGTTTCAGCCAGAGATGAGTTAGTGGGCTCAGTGTTGAGGTTAATAGTCAGAAGTTTTTAGTCTGCTGCTCACAGCAGGTCAGGCTAGATGAGGGTGTAGATGTTTCCAGCACCCATATGCCCATGTCTCTGAACAAATAACAAAGAGAGTGTCCCAGACCACTCACTTGTAAGTTCAGTTATGGGGAAATTGAGGCAAGTTGATAGAACAAATGTTGATAAAAGCTGGACTTTCTCCCAGTGTTTGGCAGCAAGGGGAACCAGCACTTATCTCTATATTTAACACCTGTATGACATTCCAGCACTTTCTGAAATGCATTCACATCACTGCAAAGATCAAAACTGCCCACCAAGCACATCCTCACTTGGGAACCATGTTTGAGCCCAGGCTGTCCTCAGATGCCCAGGCTGTGCTCAGAGGTCCCAGGAAACACGGACAGAGGAGAGGGGTGATGTTGGTGTGAGCAAATATCTGCTCCTTGAGCCAACAAAGGCATGGGGATCACCCCTGGGCAGGCAGCAGCAGCTCCATCTGTCACAGCACCAGCTCCTGCAGCACAGGAATCATCATCTGGGCACCCAGAGCTCCTGGTTCAGCAATATTTCTCTGATGCCTGTGAAGTAATTACCAATAGCTCTTCCCACTGTCCTCTAATGGAAGGTGGCCTCATTAATTACATTACACTGAGTCAGCTTAGCATGCTCAGAGATAATCAAAACACTGTTAGTCCTTCTTCCAAAATAAGCAACAAACTTGCTACGGCACCTTCTGTTTAAATATTGCCCACAAAGCCTTAAATTATCTGAACCTCATTTCCTATGAGAATCAGTTGACCCACTCCTGAACTGCCAGCACCAGACCAAACACAATGTGGTGTTTTGGGGTACCCAGCAGAAACAGCAGACGAGGATGGAACGCCCCTGCTGGACTTGAGCGAAGCTTTGGTGCTGACAGAGAGCTGCAGCACCTTAAAAGCACCAGGAGCCCTTGGCAGTGGGACCACATTCCAATATTTCACAGCCTGACCTCTCTGGCCCCTGCCAAGGTCGCTGGTTCTGAGAAGGAACCTCCTGTGCTGGCTCATCAACTCACCTAAATGAATGTGGCTGTTAATATCGACTCATCTGCATATTGCTCTGATCTTAATGCCTTTCCCTCACCAGCTCCACGGTTTCCTGATGCCTCTGCTCTACATTTGCACCCTAAATGTGCAAGTGAGCCTCCTGAAACACTGCACAATATAAGCTGAGCTTAACAGAGCACATCCACAGGCCCAGGTTTGTCCTTTCCCTTAAATAGATGAAATGACATCATTTAGGTTACATTATTTATTAAATAACATTATTTAATCCCCGTGGTTATTAGAGAAAGGCAAAAGGGCTGACTCACCTTCCAGAGGCACCCTTTTATTTGATGTTATTTTAGGGAACCTCCAGGAACTAGGAATAGGAACCATCTCATAGTAACTACTATGTGGTAAGGAAGAGACCAAAGCTGCTTTAAGGGAGGAAAATTGTCATATTTGTGAAAAGAAAAACTGTTTCTGCTTAGCATCTTGAAGATATTTTGAAATGTTTAGGTTTTTTCTTCCTATACATTTGTTTCAGCATTGAAAATCATCAGCATTTAATTTTTAAGGAGGGATTTAAATGGTTTCAGAGCATGCAGCTGAAGCAAAATGAATCAAACTAAACATTTAGGGTCTCCTATTTGTTCTGCTGAATAATCTTCCTCTTAGCACTATCAGAAAGAAATTAAGAAACATTTTTTAGTTTAACAACTAAAAGTAGAAATCAATTATTCAGAGTTCTAGTTCTGAGCTGTTTTGAAAAATCTACCTTTTTGATATGCTTGAGATCATTTAAAGATATTAAGAAATATGGTTGCTTGCACCAAATTAAAGGAAGCATCAAAATATCAGATGCAAAATAAAAGCTTTAAAACAAATCTCCATAACCATCAGTGAAAACATTTAACAATTATTTATATTTCAAATAAAAAAGGTTATTTTTTTAATTAAAATGGAGATGCAATCTTTCTTAAAAGTAATGAAAATGCAAATACTCAGTACTAGATAAATTAGACTGGGAAAATACATATATACAGAAAATAGGTCATGTTGCACTGAGTGAAGGAGGGAGGGAAAAGTAGAAAATTGAAGAGAAAAGGCAAATTGAATTCAAGTTCTTATTTCTCAACAGCATCCTTTAACAAAACCCACTCTTTGTGTTTTCTCTACAAACATTGAACCTACAAGGAAAAGGTCACTGGGATCTGACCTCCCTTTAATAATACATCGGCAGTTTTTCCTTTGGAGGGAAAAACATTTTGTAAGAGCAAAGACAAATAATCCCAACTAGATTAATAAATTACTTAAAAGAGAGAGCTGGAAAAGAAAGCCCCACAAATCAAGACAGACCCTCTGTTTTTATTTTAGTACCTTTTGTTTTAGAACCTTATCTTAAAAAAAAAAAAAAAAAAAAAAAAAGTGCATAAAACAATATTTGGAAATAATATTTGGAATACCAGGGGGTGTTAGGGAAAACAGAGCCTTCCCTGCACTGCCTGGAGGAGCTGAGTCCCACTGGGCAGCAAACAATGGAACACTGAAGAGGCAAAATCACTGCATGAAGAAAACCCACCTTGCTCCCCTCCTGCTTGTTTTCACCCCTGTCTCAGAGGTTTGTTTGTTTAATTAACCAATGGCACCTCCCAGGACTGTGGAGCTCATTCTCCTCTCCCTCATCCCGCAGGACAGGAGCTGCAGTGACATCCCAAGGTGCTGGAACCACAGAACATGCCCAGGTCTGGGCTTCTGGCAGGGATGAGACCAAGTTAAAATAAACCATCCAGGTTTCAGGTCCTATTTTTGGAGGAGCAATAATACTAGGGGAGGAAAAGTCCAGGTGAGAAATGGGCACTGCTGTAAGATCTCAGACATCCCTGACCCAGGGGCTGAAGCCCCCAGCCAGACAAGATTCCCCAATGTGAGCAGGGCTCATTGTGGCTCTGTAGCTGCACGACCAATCCATCAGCAGTCTGAATGGGCAACAGCCCAACCCCAGAAATCCCCACGAGCAGCTGGGCAGTCCTGCACAGCAGTCCCACTCCTCAGAGAGGAGCTCTGCCCCAGCAGTGTCCATCCTGAATTACACCAGAAGCAAGAGGAGAATCAAACAGTCTGAGCTCAAGGGAAAAGATTCAACCACAGGCATGAACCATGACAGGAGCCAGCCCTTCTCTCTGACCCAGGCACAAAACTCCTGGCACAATTTACACCCTGGCCCCAGGAGAGCTGGTCCTGCCCTGAGGTGGAGGCTGGAGCCCCTTTGACATCCCCTGTTCTCTAATCTTGTGCCCTTGCTATGAGTGTTTTAGAAACAGAATAATCCCAGCCAACCAAAATGCACAAATTAATTTGTAATAAAATTCTTTTTCATGATTATTGTGTAAATAATATTCCAATAAAATGAGAGATGCAAATCTCCTTTAAGACCACATTCACCAGATTCCTGCTCTTGCCTTTCAAACCTCAGCATCAGCAGTGTAGTCTTTCGTCTTCTACCCATCAATTGATACTTAAATAATGCATAAAACTGTCTTATTAAATGCATGTTGAATATTTATTTGGAAGCTCATCACAAGTTGAAAGATAACCTTCATTTTCAATTCCCTTTGGGATAATCAGCTAATTGGGAATCAGCTGAAGCTCAGCCTCTTCAGTGTGCTGACAGCATGGGAGCCCCTCCTAACAATGCCCCAGCACCCCTTGAGGGCTGGGGAGCTTTGGCCAACCCAGCTAAGACACAAGTTCCACACTAAAGGGAAGATAATTCACGTGCTCACTGTCATCCACACCTGCAGTGTTGCCTGTGCTTTTGGGTTTGGGCCAGACACAGGCAGGACAGAGCTCACAATTTCCTTGAGACAGCTGCTTAAACCATGTCCTTAAATCAACTCTGTGGCACCTCCTGGCAGAAATAAAGCAAGGTCTCAGGCTTGCTTAGTCCTAATACACTTTGCATTAAAGCATCTTGTGATAAATTCAGTTTTCAGAATTAGAGATGCTTTAATACAGCCTGGACTGCTTCTGGTCTGACCTGTGGGGTTGTTTCCTGTTCATCACCATCAGGTAAGTGTTAAGGAAGTCAGCTCAGCAATCATGGAGCCAAGGCAGAAACAAACTCTATCTTCTGTTGAAGAATCCTCTCTTCTCTCTGAAAAGCCCACTAAGGTTGGGAGGGCTGCTCCAGAGGCCCTCCCTCAGGCTCACCATTGAAAGGCTGCTGGTAAATTGCCATTTATTCTGTTTTGGTTTATTTTCTTTTATTTATTTTATTTTAATATTTTATTTTATTTTTTATTTTATTTTGTTTTAATTATTTTATTTAAATATTTAATTTTAATCATTTTATTTTATTTTATGAGAAATGCGATTCTATCAATGCATTAGGGCCAGGGTATTACATCAGCCTGGTAAAAAACCAGGAAGGACTGCTCAGCCCAGACACACCTCCTTTCTGAGAGTCACTTTAAAAGCCCACTGAGCCCAGGAGCCACCAAACCCTCTTGCAGAGGAGCAGTTCCCAGCCTCTGACGTGTTCTGTGGTGCAAGACCTGACAAACCAGCACATGGAAGAAATTTACCCCTGCCCAGAGCTCGCAGGGCCTTTGGCAGCTGCTGCAAATAGCAGCACAGGAAGCAAACAGAAGCTCTTGTGTGTAATTCCATCTTCCAGGCTTGTCAAATTCGCTTTAGGAGGAAATTCAGTCAAACAAGGCTCGTACAGCAAAACTACTGATTTTCATACGCTTGATTATTGCAAGCTAATGTTTGCCTCCTTGTCCCAGTGCTGCTCACACTGAGCTGTGCTCCAGCAGCACACAGCCAGACATCCCAAGGGACACAGGATCCCTGTATTACCTGTATAACTCTGCTGCTTAGCATCACCTGCTCCTACCTTTGCACTCAGGAAAGCTTTTCAGTCACACCCCTTTTCTCCCCGAACACCTGCACCACATGCAGCTGCATGCTTCTTGCCTGGGATCAGCAAGGAAATGCAGAAAGCTCCAGAAATTCCTAATAGCCTCAGATTTTCACCAGCTCTGGGTTTCCTCCTGTGCAGAAAGTAATAGCATGTGTGAGAAAATCCCAGTGTGCATTCCCCAGACTCAGTGAGTTCTAAAGCTCAGCGTGGATTTTCTAAGAATCAGAAGTAAAGTGACAAATTGGTTTGTGATTTAAAACTATTTGACAACCAACTCCTGTAAGAAAGATGCAATCTGTGGCATTTTTTTGTCCAAATTAAGTCTAATAATGACAAATGAGAGGCTTTAGGCACCTCTGGAGTGAGACACAAGCACATGCAGAGGGCAGTGAGGACCTTGCCAGCTTCAAAATCAAACCTTGTGGAGTGGGGTGTGGAGGGGAAAATCATCACACAGAGTCACTGTCTTGGGTTGCAATACAGGATATGACCCAAAGTATGTATTCTATCACCATCTTTAAAACCAGCTGGAGCAATCATCTTTATCTTTCCCACAGCCCATCCTCCCTCCAGGAGATATCTCCTGTTAATGGCCAGTGAGTCCCAGTG
>JAOTQP010000792.1:2510025-2521033 GCA_026413545.1 Cichladusa arquata
GATATCCCTGAGCTGGAGCTCTGATAACCCTGAGCTGGAGCTCTGATATCCCTGAATGGGAGCTCTGATATCCCTGAATGGGAGCTCTGATATCCCTGAGCTGCAGCTCTGACATCCCTGAGCTGGAGCTCTGATATCCCTGAGCTGGAGTTCTGATATTGCTGTTCAGAGAGACCCACCTGGATCCCTCAGAGGGAGATCTACAGCCTCAAGCCAGGCAAGGCCAGGCACTTCCCAAAAGTCAGCCCCACTGAGTGTATCAGGAGTTTGGCACTAAGGAAGAACGTCTGGCTCAGAAACATGGCTCAGCAAAGCCAAAAAGAACAGACTGACCTATTAAACCTTCCACAAACAGCACTGCAAGAGCCTTCTGCTGGACGTTTGGCAAACCTCGAGTCAGGCTGGATTCTGGAATCCAGCAGAACTGGGGGGCTCCTTTCTCCTTGAGTGGCTTGTTCCCTCCAGCTCTGCACACACTCACACTTCTCATGGTATCTGAGACATGGTCACTGAAAATCAAGCAGACAAGAGGAGCTGATGGACTGGAAAGCAGCTGGGTTTAGGTTGCAAGGGAAGGCACTGAAGCATTTTTCCTTTCTTCCTCTGCCTTCCTTCTGCTTCTTCATTCCTCAATTCCCTCTTTTCTCAACCCAAATCCCTTAATCTCAGTGCTGATAATTGTAATTGCTCTAATACCTTGCCATCTGAGCAGCTCAGAAGTGTCCATCTCGGGCCAGTCTGTTTTGTGGTGAGGAAGAACGAATATGAAAAGCACATGGGCTCCTCCAGAATTTTAATTTAAAACAAATATGGAGTCAGGTCCAGATTAATGACATTTCCACCAAAGGCTGCCTTTCGTTGGAGGTTTCTGAATCCACGTTGCTCTTTAATCAAAGAAGGAAAATGATGATGGAGGGTGACAGTTGGAAAAGCTGATGGAGAAAGGCTGGATTTTCTCCAGGCTCTACTGTTCTGACCCACACCCAGAACTGTGGTTTACAAATCAGGGACATGATTCCTCCCTTCAGCTGCTGGACTTTGGCAAAATAGCCAAGGATTGTGGGTGGTCAGCACAGAAATCAGAAATCAATCTCTTCCAAGGAGAAATGGCACACAGAAAGAGTTCAAAGACTGACAGTGAGAGCAGGGGCTCTCACTGTGGGGTGGGAACTTCTTTCCCAGGGCAGAAGAAAGCTGTTTCACAAGCAGCAGGGGGATGATGGGCCTTGGGAGGAGCTGGTGAGTTAATTAATGCTTGAGGTGGGTCCAAACTTTGAAGTCTTTGTGGGGCGAGTCAGGGTGGGAATTAAAAAGCAGCGATTGCCATCTGAGTTTGTACTACTCTACACCTCAGGTACACAGGACATTGGCTTTCCAGTCATGCACCCAATTAGAGATTGTGATTTTTAATTCATTTCCTTAGCAGTTCTTGAAGGACCACAAATTTGTCTAACAAGACAGTCCAGCATGCTCCTGACACTGCACATATTCAGGGCTGGCTCCCTTTTCCTATCTCCACAGCAGTGATTCTGAGTCCACCAAATGTACAACAGGTGAGAGAGGATGGACTAGAAATGTCAGAGCCACGAGTGGATCTGGTGGAGAGTTTTCCAGCTTTCAGACATTAGCTGCCTTTCTAATTTACTTCACACAGAGTTTTCTTCACTGAGTTTTTTACTCACTTCTACCAGATTTGGGGGGAAATGCTCTAATTGTTCTTTACCCATCAGTAAAGCATTAGATAGACATGGTTTATCAATAAAAAGAGTTTCAATGAGTATATAAGTCCAGGAAGGCAGCCATCAGTGATACCCCACTTCATCCAAGCCCAGGACTGGCTGCCATTCGTGGAGCAGCTTCATCTCCCCCAGCAGCTGCTCCTGCACATTTGCTGCCCACAGCAGTGGGGACACAGAGCCCACAGCTCATGGGAAAGCCAGAGGCAGCTCAGTACAAACAAATGCTCTGAGCTGAAAATCCAAAGCCTAAGAAAATCTGCAGCCCAGGCTGAGAATGAGGTGACCCACTCCAGGAACAAGGTGACCTGTTTTTACCCCATTTCTGATGGTTCTGATCCTCTGAGTCCCCATGCAGCAGCACTGTGAAATCCATTTGAAACATCAGAGAGAGTTTGTGCAGCAAACTAAAATGAATTCTTCTACCCACCCAGCCCCCTCCCAGGCCAGCAAAAGGCTCCTGCTTTCTCTGCTGCACCATTTCACTGCCCTTTGCCTTGTCAGCTCACGTTCTTCACGGAAATCAAGCAAGCATTTGATTCCCTTGAAAATCCAAATTGAGATGCTGGGGTTTATTTCATTCCATTTTCTTAAGCCCAAATAGAAAAACAGGTTTATACACATAAATAAAAAAATAATAACCTGCCATTGAAATCCTGTTCAGTCAATTAGCTCAGTGCCTCGCTCTGAGCTAATGCGATCGTCTTTCTTTGTTTGCTCCTATTTATACTGCTCTTTAAAGTTCATTAAAATCACTGCTGCTATCTCACACAGAACAACTGTTCAAAACATCAGTGTCATGCAGTTGAGAAATTTATGCTTTGAAGTTCCCTCCTTTACTCATTTTTATTCAGCTTTTTTCCTCTCCTTTTCTATTTTCTTTCTTTTTCTGTATTTTTTTCTCCGTTAATGACTAAACCAGTTTTATGCTCTTCACAGTTATTCCAAAATCTGTTCCTCCTGACACAGAGCTGATACATCATTCCTTGCTCATAACCCTTTTTCTCACTGCCATCATTTCTCCCCTCACTCGCTCTGGCTCTCTGCTAAGTCCATCACAGCTTTGTTTTTATATCCTCGTCGCTGTATTTTATAGCCCAGTAAAACCTAGAAAGCTGCTTCAGAAAAACACACACATGCCAGCCCTTTGATGTTTGTGTTTGTGTGGCAGCTTGCTGGAACGTGTCAGTCCCCAAAGGGAGACAAAGCCACCAGCTCTGGGTGCATCAGCACAGCAGGGGCAGGGGCAGGAGAACAGGCATCCCCACCTGACATAAATCACCTTTTTGCCCCATTTCCCCCCTTCACAGTGAATTGCTGCTGATTTTCCATGTGAGAAGCTCCACGGGACAGGAGATGTTGACTTCCCCAAGGTGCCAGCCCTGGGAGATCCCTGCTCAGTGCCAAAAAGCAAAAGGCAGCATCTCCAGCCAGGGAGAGCTGCTCAGCAGTGACAGCCACAGCAGAGCCCTGGCCTGGCAGAGTCAGGCCCAGCAGCAGGTGGAGGGCTGTAAAAGCAAAGGGGATTTGGCTGTGAGCTGGCTGGAGCAGGATGAGAGGGCAGCTTCACTGCCCTGTGTCCCAAGAATTGTGTTGGACAGTTCTGCAGCAAATCGCTTTTCTCATCCAGGCAGTCCTGCCCCTCCAAATCTGCAGGGACCCACGGGGCAAGGTTAGCAGTGGGACCTAGAGATTATCTCCCCTGTGGCCAGGGACAGCCTGTTCAGCTGCCATAAACCCATCCTAACAGAGAGCAGGAGCCCACCCCAGCTCCAAACCTGCCCTGACTCACAGCAGGGTCCCCCCATGCCAGACCTGGGAGAGGAGCTGCTGCCCCCAAGGCTTTGTGCCTAAGCAGAAATCTCAGAAGAGTGCCTGTTCTAGGGTCCAAAAAAACCCCCACAATTAATGAACGATAAAAAGTGAATTATTTTCAGAGTGGTGCAGGTAACACTGCCTCTCCTGGTTCACAGAGGACTGGGAGGAGAAATGTGGATTGATCCTGCATGTGTCCACATCAGAGACTGCCCTGTTTTAACCAGCAGCCTACTCTCTCTTCTGCTGGTCTTCAACAGATTTTTGAGGCTTATAAAGACAAAATAACCTGTATGGTTATTCAGGAATACATCAGTAGATCATTTTAGTTGCCTATAATCAAATTTTGTTTTGAATAAAACTGTTAAAAACACTGTTCAAGCTGTACATAGGTTATATCACTCTGTAATTTTGTACCTATGCCCTTTAGAAAGTGATATTTCCCACTCCCCCAGAACTGGAGAAACTTCTGTACTGAGAATGAGCAGAAGACCTCTGTTGGGAGCCAGGATCAGTTTTCAGCCTGCAGCAATTAACGAGTGCTGTAGACCATCACTTAATATGATACAAAGAGCACTGCCAAATCTCAGGATTATATCTGGAGCTTTACTCTCAGGTCCTCTGAGTCTGGAAACATGTGATTCCAAGAAAATCTCATCTTTAATTTTTTTTTTTCTTTAAATGCTCTTCTGAATTCTATGTCTGCAGAGAAAATCCTGATGACATGAACAGTAAAGGCCATCAAAAGCAGAACAAAGTGTTCTGTATTAATGTGTTTATATTTTTTTAACTTTTTCTTCCAAGCAGTCTCTGGAGTTGAGGACCTGTCTCATGGTATCTTGGTGCCACATTGACCAGTGGATGCTGTGAGCTGTCCCTTAGTAGTTTTAAAAAGAGTTCTGGCCCCAGCAAAAGGTCAGCAGGTGGCTGGGACATTTCCCTACCACTGTGTCACCACCAGGCACAGATGAGACACCAGCCCATCCTTGCCATGGCTTTTGAAAGATGCAAACATTATTTTCACCTCTAAAACTTGGGTAACACAAGCTGGGGGATTCTCTTATTTGGCTCTGAGTGCAGCAGGAGTTAAACAGCTCCTGGTGCCCAGGTTCTGCCTGTTCTTCCAGCTCACTCACCTCAAATCCTGTAAGAATGGGAAGGGCAAATCTCTGTTTCTGTGAGCTGAGGAAGCCCTGCCTGGTGCCTGCTCAGCAATGCCTCACTCAGCTCTCCCCACTGCTGTCTCACTCTTCTGAGGACAGCTTGGGAGCAGGAGAGAAATCCAATTTCTCAACTCAGATTTACAGCTGAAGTGGGCCCCTCTGACAAGGGAAGGCATTGTGCTTATTCAAGCTGATCAAGAACCTGAGAGCAATTTCTGTGGAAAAAAAGGTCTGCTTTAATAGAAAGATATTGAAAGTGAACTCACAAATTGCTTTGGGTTTCAGGTGAACAAAGCATGTGAAGGATTTGATTTTCAGCTGCTTCCCCCTTCTTCTTTCCCCAAAACCACACTGCTGTCAACAGGAATGTGGTGCACAAACAGCTCTAAGAGCCACAAGACACTGCCCAGACCTCTGTGCTCCTCATTTTCACACAACAGGGAAGGTTGCTGGGGTTTGATTCAGCTTGTGCATCCTCCAGGAAAAAGTGTCTCCCACACAATGCCCAATAAAGACTCAGTGCCACCTATTACACAAGACATGGTGATACAGCAAGAAGGCAGCAAAACACATCTCCAGGAGCTCACATGGGCCAGCACAGGCAGCAGCACCCACCCCAGCAGTTTTGGAGGCCAAGGGCATCCAGAAAACCCCACAGCACAGGGAGTGATGAGCTCAGAGCTCACAGCACACCAAGGGTTAACAGCGAGGGCAAGAAATGCACTATCCATTTTGGCCAGTTTTTGCACAGCTAATTTGTGTGCCTTCCTAAGATATTCTCCACCAGGGTCTTGAACATGAGCCTGAAGCACAGGGCGGACAATGAGCAAGGTTTTATGGGATGGAGAGTCCTGAGCAGGTACCACGCCCCAAAAACCCTGGAGAGAAATTCTGGGTTGAAATGCCTAAACCTGCTCTGGGCTGGAAAGGTTCCTGCTGTGGTTATGGTTATGGTTATGGTTATGAGTTCTAAATGTCTGCCACCCTGGTTGGAGGCCTAGGATTCAGACTCAGAGAGTGAAGGTGCTGATGGGCACACAGAGAATTTCCAGACACAGTGCAGCCCTCCCCTGATCCACTGAGCCTCAGCCAGCAGGGACAGATCCCATACCTCCCTCTCTTCACATCATTGCCCACAATGCTGAGTGTCACCCCCAAATACAGCCAAACCCCAAACTGACAGGTTTGTCATCAAACACCTCCAGTTGCAAAAGCAGACACCAATTCCCTGTCTCCTCAGACACCAGTTCCCTGTCTCCTCTCACCCACCACTTCCCAGGAGTGAGTTCTCTTGTAGCTCCACACTGATCCTGGCCATGCTCAGTAACCACAGCACAAAAAAACCCTTGTGAACACTCACAGGCTCTCCCATGCCCCTCAAACTGCTCTGAAGGACTCCCTCAGCAGAATGCTCGTTCTCATACAAGCTCCTACTCCAGGACAGGGATGTTTGCAACACTAAAAACAGGATTTTGAGGTGTCCAGACCAGGCAGGCCACCAGCTCAGGAGCTTCTGGTGGAGCCTGCACGTGAGCTGTGCAATGCAAAAGAAGAAATCGGAGCTGACACTGCAGAAATATCTCAGAATAATCATGTGTGAGCTCCTACCATGGTGCTTGTAAAGCCAAAGCAGGCAGCAGTCCAGCCAGAGCCCCTGGGGAGCAGAGCAGAAATGAGCAGGCAAGGACACAGCACAGGCAGGACATGAAACAGAAACTCAGAATTTATCCCACTCTGGACTGGGCTGGACTGGACTTCTCCCTTTGGCTGGTGGATTAGTGGCCACTCACAGTGCCTCTCCCAGCAGCTCTCAGTTTGCTTCCCCAGGAGTTTATTCTGTTTGCAGTTTCTCATACCTGCTCATCTCTCACAGATTCTTCAGCTGCAGGGCAAGGGTGAGGCTGAGCCCCGTGCCACAAGGCTGGAGTCCCTGCTCCTCCTGTCCCCTCCTGTCACAGCTCATGGAGGCAACACAGAAAACAGAAGGGTTTGGATGCCCAGCTCAGTGCCTCTTTCTGTGGGAAAGAAAATCAGTGGGAATGTTAAAAGTGGGAATTTTATTTGCTTGAATGCAAGGTCAGATGGCAAATCAGAGCCAGCTTGTGCAGGGAACTTGCATGTGCTACAGCCCTGCCTTGGGCATTTCCAAGGGCCCCAACTGCTCGTCTTTGCAGCTTGAAAGACCTTTCAAAGTCATTTTTGAAACCTCATAACTGCTTCCAGAGTCCACACATTCCTTCTGCCTAGCATAAAACTCCAATAACCCTTTTAAACAATAAAACCAGCAAGGGAGCACTCAGAAGCAACCTGACAGAAACTAGAAAGCCCTTGTGCTCCAGCAACCTCAGGCCAGTTTCTGGGAAGGAGGCAGGGTGTGGACACAAGGCAAGGGGTCCCACAGCAGTTGTGAACAAAGGGATTCCTGTTTCCAGCACTGCAAGGTGGCCTGCTAGTACCAATTCCTTTGGCTCCTGAGCCTCTTCCAGCAGACACTGTGCCTTTTCCATAAAGAACTCGTCCCACCTCGTTCTTCAGGCTGCCCCTCTGCCACACACCCAGCAGGACAGAAGGGATGGACACAGCCAGTGGTTTCTGGTGACAAAACCCCTGCACTCTGACACAGAGAATGGACCTAGGTGTTTCATGGCAGTCCAGAGTAAAAAAGCCTCCAGTGCTACTCAGAAAAGGAACATAAGAACTGCTTTTCAACATGGTTCTCCTGTTTTTCCCCTTTCATGCTCCAAAGAGTGAATAACTTCAGATTTGATGGAAGGATGGAGAGAAGGACACCAGGAATGACTCACTTATTGCTGCCATTCTTTTCACTGAGTTTTCCTCTCTTTTGAACATGGCCCTGGCTGGTTTCCCAAGCAAGAACTGAGTGAGCTGACTGTTCATCCATCTCTTTTTAAATTACTTCTGTATTGCATTGAATAATTGTGCCTCCATTTTACTCCAGGGCTAAAGGTGACTAACTTAAAGGTGATTATCTTTTGTTAATAGCCTGCATTACTGAGAAGGATCTCAGAATTACCTTTGTAATCCTTCCCCACATTTTAATGTTGCTATTATTATTAATACTGCTCTTTAAAACATTTTTCTCCTGTCATGTGGAAGCAGCAAGTGCTGCTTCTCAGAGGTGGTGGAAAGGCTTCTTGATACTATCAAGCAGAAAGAATCCAGGGCATCACTTCACTTTTTTCCCTTAAAAGTGGTGGAGTTCAAGGCCAGCCATGAACAGGAGGCATGGTTTGATCAAATTGATGCAGAATTGGCTGCAGCCACGTTTCCACAGTCAATAGGGGTACCACCAATCTGGGAGCATGGAGGATTTGTACAATGGGTTTTATCTTCTAAATAAACCCATTTTCACTCTGCTGCCCCTCTGACAGACCTGTGGGCACTTGCACTGGTAGCCTTTCTGTCACCTGCTCCCCACTGGAATGCCATCCCACATCAAGTGTTTGCAAGCCCAACTTCAGAGGCAGCAGTGGCTGCAGGTTTTTCCTTGCTCAGGTTTCAGAGGAGCTCATCAGCATTGCTTCAGAAGGTCTTTACCCAAGCCAGGTCACACAGGACTCCTGAAACACCCATCAGGAAATCCCAGCACACCGTGAATAATTGGTATTAGGCTTTCATTTTTCATGGCCCTGGCTTTCTGCAGTGTCTGCTCTAACAAATCTCATTTGTCAGGCTTTCTCCACATTGTCTGCTGAACACTGAGCCCCAGCATTGCTTGATAGGTGTTTGTGAGCACTCAAAGGAAGGACTTTCTGCCAGCACCACTGCTTGACCACCCTTTCAGTGAAGAAATGTAAAATCCAAACCCTGCTTGGTGCAACTTTAGGTTTTTTCTTCTTGTCCTGTCTCTTGTTCCCTAGGAGCAGAGCCTCACCCCCACCTGGCTCCACTCTCCTGGCAGGGAGCTGTGCAGAGCCACAGGTTCCCCCTGAGCCTCCTTTTCTCCAGGCTGAGCCCCTTTCCAGCTGCCTCAGCTGCTCCTCACCAGATCTGTGCTCCAGCCCCTTCCCCAGCTCTGTCGTCCTTTGGACACATTCCAGCTTTGCCCAGGTCAAACTGGAAGATGAGATTGTGTGGAAATACGAAATCACTGCAAATCTGGTTTCACTGCCTGCTCTGACCTGGATCTGAGCTGCAAACCAAACTCACACGTGAGAAATACAAGAGGCCAACCCCAGAATGGAAATGTGCCCTGCCAGGCACCCAGCCTGGCTCTGCCACCTCCCTTCAGCCTTCCAGGCACAAGGAGCCAGTGTGGATCTCTGCCATAACAAAGAAAACCCCTGTAAGCAGCACCCTAAAGGGAAAGGAGCTGAAGGAAAGAGCCCCAGCCTGAAGAAAGCAAAGGCAGCAGCACATGGCAATGCAAACCCCACAATTTGTGGAAAGCCCACGTCCCCAGCCCAGCTCTGCAGGGAAGGCAGAGCCCCAGCCCAGGCTGGGAGCACCTTGCCATGGCTGATGAGTTGTGTATTTATTTAACAACTCCTCCTGTGTCACTGCTAACAGCTTTGCACACAACCAGAGCTTCCTCGCTTTGCTGTGCACATCGTGGCCACGGCTGCCAGCAAATAAATGTCCATGGCTGATGGCCTCGTTTCTAAGCAGAAATTCCACTCTGGGACTGACTGCAGAATATTTAAGATTAATCATTGCACTTGTCAGATGATTAAATCCACTCAGCATTTGGCCTCTCATCTTGTCATCCCCATTTATATTAAAATCATCAGGGCTTGCCCTGCCCATAGCACTGGATCGTTCAGCAGAGCCTGGGCTCAGGTGGATAAAGTGCTGCTATATATCTCAGGCCTGAAAATAACCTTTCAGCTTGCTTCCACTGTGAAACCTGCCTTTTTGTGGCTGCAGTCAGGCCAGAGAGCTCTCCAGGATGTTTGCTTAACTGCCCAAAACAGTGAGCCAGGCAACAGAGGCAGTAACACAAAACCCCATTTCTCATACTGGTTTTCAAGTAGGGTTAAGCAAGTCAAGGGAAATGGTCTGAGAGGCAAGGGGGAAGAAAAATACATGAGAAACGACATGTTAAAATGTGTCTTTGAGAAAACAGTGCTTGGTACTGAGAATAAAAATCTTACTAGAGTCAGAATAGTCCTTCCCTGAAGCAGAAATTTTTCCAGTGTTCCCATAAAAATGAAAGCCATAAAACAGATTTTCAATTCCAAAACATACACATTTTCAACTGAAAAGCTTTCAAATGTAAATAGTTCTGTTGAGCCATGATGTTCTGGCTTTGAGTTACTGCTAAAGCGTGGATGCTTTTTGAAAGCAGTAGATATATTCCACAGAAATTTGTATTTAATTAAAATACCTTTTTTTTTTTTTTTTTTAAAAATGAAAAATGTTCTGGCAAGGAGGTTAGAACAGGCTTAGCTGTGGTAAGGACATTTGAGTGTGTCCAGGACTGACTTTTCTCCTCTGAATGATATCTGTCCTTTGGCTTCAATGGGACATTGCCCTGCACAAAAGTGGTTTTAACCCACAAACACTCCCATTAGCTCCAAGTTTGACACCCAAATATATTATTAGTGGCAGGAAATCTTCAAATAGTTCACTAATTCAGTTCAGCATCTACATTTTGATGAGTTATCTAAAGCTGCAAGACCTGGAAAACAACACTGAAAATCTCAAGAAATATTCTGTACGGTTTCCCCTGAAGCTTGTGGCAAACCACAAGAGCAGCCTTTCTTCAAGGTACTTGGAAACCTCATCTCCCAGCTGGATTGGAGAAGAACAGAGGCAGAAGGAAATGAAAATCATCTGGGGAAATGTTCTAAGGCTGCTTAAGACCTTGAGGAAGCCTCTGTCTGGATTTGGGTGGAAGAAAGAGACAAGGGCAGCGTCAGGAAATGAATGAGATCACAGCAAAGATGGTCCTTGCATTTCAGCAGAAAGCTTCAGCAATCTCGAATTTCAAAATGGTTGAGAAAGGTGAAATTAGACCAAAGCCTGTCCTAGCAGCAGCTGGGATGGTCTGAAGTGGTCAAAGCTCTAAAGCAGCTGAATTTAGAGTGGACAAAGAATGACACCCAGCTCTATTCCTGAGTCTCACATCTAGTCTTTAACCTCAGCACAACAAACATGCTCCTGTAGTAAGTAGGCGGGGCCGAAGCCTTTATTAAAATGCAGCTCTTTATTTTAATGGGGCAAAGGGAAGGCCGCCGCCCGCTGCCGCAGAAAGCCAGTGATCGCACGTCGAGAAGGTCCTCCTCGCCGCCTTCACAGGGGGTGGAAGTCCTGGCCTCGCGCGCAAGCACG
>JAOTQP010000792.1:2530397-2543506 GCA_026413545.1 Cichladusa arquata
CCCCCCAGTCCAAGGTGCTTCTGGGCACTTCTCTAAGATGATACACACCCAAACACCATTGAGGGGGCTCAGGTTCATGGCTGAGCCTGGAGAGAACCAAGAGCTCACTGTGCTCTCCCCCAGGCCAGGAAGCACAGGATGATCTGTTTGGCACAGTGGGACAGGGCAGGCACAACCAGGTCTCCCATAAGCACCAGCTGCTCTCTATGCACACAGCAAACCCTCACTCATCAGGGAGAAGGTATTTCCATGGCAAAGGTTTCTTTGCAAAGCAAGGTTGTTGAGGAAGGTCCTTAAGGGTTAAATTTCCTCTTCTCCACTCACCTCTCTCCTCCCCTCCCCAGCACAGGATCCTTGTGAAAGATCTGTGTTCTGTATTCAATATGCACCAGGAGAGGCTCTGGTCTGGCCTTTTTAATAAAGGGCAATTCCTTTGCATTCTCAGACGTCCCTTAAAACCAAACTCTGATATTTCTACTGTGTTATTACTCTGGTCTGTAGATGTCTTCAGACTGAGGAAACCCATTTGCTCTGCAGGTGTGACCTGCTCCTGCACTGCTGAGCAGTTTCTCTCTGGTAAGAAAAGCCCCTCTAGAGAAACTGGCACTTGGAGCCAATTAAGAGACCTCTTCCACCTTCTGTTTTGCCAGTTTTTGTTGGCAGCTGCACCCAGTCCCTGTGGCTGCCACACCAGTCCTTACACTGTGCCACATCAAAGTGAAACTGGGAAACAGCGTGGGCAGCCTGAGGAAAAAGGAGGTGCCTGAAACCCTGCTGGCCTGACTTTGTTCCTAACCTGTGTGCCATTTAATGATGCACTTCATGATTCAGCCTTCACAGCGCTCATTAACTCTGGAGCTGCGTGGCACCGAGGTAAATTTAACTCTGGAGCTGAGCAGAATGCCCAAAGCAGCCAGCAGAGGAGAGGGGTGTCCCTGGAAGCAGGGAGAGAATGCCTGGCTCCCCAAGGTGCAGCTGCTCAGCAGCACTTCTGGCCACAGAGAACCAGCTGGGGTGAGGAGGAGCCATTCTGCACAGCCCTAAGGGGAGGTTCAAGCTCTTCTGCATCTTGGCCAAAATCCTCACAGATGAAAAGACTGCATTAAACTCCTCAAACTACTGCCTTAGAAAGTCCTTCTTGCTTTTCCAAGCAGACAGAATGAAGCAGGGAGGGAATTCAGGCCCACATTAAGTTTAAATGCAGGGCTTGGAATCAAGGGACTTGTTTGGGTTTAGATTCACAGATTCTTATCTCTTCAGATGTGGTAGCCTGACCTCCTGCATCATCCAGGTCACACAATTACATTTCAAAGGAATCTCTACTGAGCCCCTGAACTTCTGTTTGAGCTATGGAGTATTTCTGAGGAAGACAAACATTCTTCATTTGAAGAGATCAAACCATGGAGAACTCATCATACCCTGATAAACTGTACCAGAGTTTAATTACTCACTTAAAAATGTGTACCTTATTTCCAATTTGAATTTTTCTGGCTTCAGTTTCCAGCTATTGGACCTCGTCATGCCTTTGAGAGCTCAATTAAGGAATGCTAAAGCATCAGATACTATTTCCATCTGTCAGTGCTTTAACACAGAAACCTCAGGAGCTGATTCTCATGAGGTTTTTATCAGGATCTGAACTACCAGCAGTAACTTTTCTGTCTGTCTTCAGAACTGACTTGGAAGCCAAATAAAAATGGTGAATGAAATTGGTTTTTCATAATTAGTGATTTTTGAGAAAGCTGGGAAATACATTGATCTGATTAGAAAATCTCAAATTAATCTTGATTTTTTTCAGCATTCACACTTTTCTCCACTGAAATGTTTTACTGGAAGAGCTCAGCTTTGAAGGATGGCATTGAAGGCTTCCCTGCACCCCAGGAGCTGAGAGAGCCGTGGATTCACACCGGGAATGTGGCACGTGGTGTGGCTGAAACTGCACAGAAGGATGGAAAAATGAAACTGCAGATCCACTGGGAGCTGGATCACAACTGAAACAATCATCTCTGCTGTGACTGCAGTGGGAATGAACCCAGAATCCCAGAATGGCTGGAGCTGGAAGGGACCTTAAAGATCCTCTCATTCCACACTGACACCTCCCACTGTCCCAGTGCCCAATGTCCAGCCTTGGGCACTGCCAGGGATCCAGGGGCAGCCACAGCTGTGCCAGGGCCTCACACCCTCCCAGGGAAGGATTTCTATCCAGCATCTAACCCAAACCTCTCCTCTTTTCATTTAAAACTGTTCCCCTTTGTCCTATCACTATGTGCCTATCACTAGCTGCTCTCTTCCATCCCCACAGCTCTGGAAATTAACCCAAACTCATCGTGGAAGAGTGTTGGAGGATTTTCCTTCTCCCACCTCCCTCCTTCCTGTCCCATGGAGCAAGTTTTTGACAAGCAACTGGCAAAAAATAACCCACATGTTCAAATAAACACTGATAAATAAACACATCACCCCCCATGCAATGGGACAGGCACTCTCCTTGGCAACTGTCTCACAGCACATGATGATATTTTCTCTCTCTAAAGAACCACAAACAACTTTTAGACAATAAAAGCAAGCGTGGAGTGGGAGCCAGACACAGCTCATGCATGCAGGCTGCCTCAGTTTGAGCACATGGTGCAGCCAGCGCCTGCTGCTGGGTGAATGTTAGATGGATGGCTGGGAAAGCAGGGACCTGTGATGGAACCAGGCTCACAGTCATTTCTGGAGCTGCCACCAGCACTCCTGCAGGGAGATGTTTCCTCTGTGCTGCAGCAGCAGGCTGCTGGGATGAGCTGTGCTCCTGCAGAATGGCACTGCCTGCTCGAGGCAAGGGCACCACTCTGCCACTGAATTCAGCTGCCACATGACAGGCACACAGAGCACCTGAGCACAGCCAGAGCCCAGGGAACTTGGCTCTCTATCACCAGGGATATTTCCTCTATGCAAGCAGCCTCCATTGTGATCAGGGGAAAAAGGAACCAGGTTTATATGGTAGACAAATACATGTTTGCCAGCCTGTCAGCAAATTATTACTCCAACCTAAGCTATCACTTTCCCCACTGCTTTTCTTATTTAGCCTAAAAGCACAAGATACCATCACAAAGAACAGGAGCCTCAGGTGAGACCTTATGCAAGACTTCACATCTGTATGAACTTGGATAAATAGTGCAGCAAATACTCAAGGTGTGTTCAGTTCAGCTACAGACAGTTTCTGTCATGGTAAGTGTTCAGAAAATGAAAACAGGTTACAGAGGTCTATTCTCTCCTACAAAATATTAAATGCTCACCTGAGGGAGACTGATTTCTGCATCTGACATTAGCTGCTGCAAGGCCAGATCCAGAATGCTGCAGGGAGGAGACTCGGGCAGGAGCTCAGGGGTATTTTGGAGAATGATAATTCATTAAGAATCCACTGCAAAACCAGAGACATACCTGGAAATGGAAAAGACCTCACGGGTTCCTCACCACAGGGTTGATCCCAAACCTTCATCTGTCCACAGAAGGGAAACTTCTGTGAGCCAAGGGACCCCAAATGTTCTGCTGACCTCTGGGACAGCCCAGCCCACCCCTGCCTGCTGGTACCTCTCAGAGCCAGATTTTCCAAGCCCATGAACAAGAAATCAGACAGCAGGAGGTCAAACTCTTTCCCCACATTCCTCAGGTTATCTGTCCCATAGATTCCTGTTACTGAGCCTATTTCTGACCCTGCAGCCTTGGCCAACTTAATCTTTCTATTATCAGGAGGAAATAGTGATAGTTTTTATTATATCTACCTGTCTTAGATTTATTGCACCCAGAAGGATGACTGTGTTTTCCATTAAGAAGTGCCTTTATTTTACCATATCACTAAAAGAGAGAAGTATGCAGGTCCTGAAAGCTCTTCAGCCCAACCACTTCACACTTAATATTTTTCTTCACTAAAAAAAGGCAGGAGTTACTAAGGCCCTAAATTAGCAAAACTCCTAAGTAGAAATGTAGCTTAAAAATACATGCTTAATTTCCATTTAGATCATGGGAAATTACAGGCCAATCCCAGCAGGCACCTCCAGTTTTTTATACATCCATTTATAGATATATAATTACAGGTTAGTGGGATAAGCACGCCTCAAAGCACGTGCCTGAGTACATTGCTGAATCAAAGCTCCAACAGCCTCCACACCAACCCTGCAGCAAAACACATTATTGGAAACACCATCAGCAGCAAGCACATCCCAATAAAATGTGATTTTAATGCTGGGAAACATCCTGAGTTATCAAACCTAACCAAAGCACCAGTGGCTGCTGCATGACAAGACCTGCATTTGATCTTGCCTTTACACAGAACACCAGCCCATAAACAAGTGAGGAAACACATTTACCAGCAAGCCACAACTTACTTTGAGCAAGCTCACCGATGTCAGCACACAGGATAAAAAGAGCCCGTTGGAGTCTGGGTTTTGCCATGATTATCTGCTAATTACCCTCGGTAAGCTGAGAGGGGTGGGCTTAGCAGCTCGCTGGGGGCTGCTGGCTGCCTGTCTTCCCACCAAATTTGCTCACAAGGCATCTAAAAATAACTTTATAGACAAATCTTCCTCTGGAGGGAGAGGCAGGGCAAAACAAAAGAGCGTAGACAGCTTAACCTCTTCATGCCCAAATATCCACACGTGTAGAGAGGTAACCAATTCCCACAACCAGCAGAATGGAATCCTTTGGCAGCTTTACATCAAGCACCCAAGGCCCAAACCCTGCTGTTTTTCTTATGTCCTCCAAATCCAGCTTCCTGCATGCTCACATCTGTATCCTCCCCCTGCCCCTATCTCACATCTGGCCATTGCCTCTGTTCCATGATCCTTTCTACTCCATGTGGAGCTTTGGGGCTCTGCTACAACATACCTGTGAGCTGAGAATGCCTGGTGTCCTGCCAGAGGTGACAGGTGTCCTGCCAGAGGTGACAGGTGTCCTGCCAGAGGTGACAGTGTCCTGCCAGAGGTGACAGGGTGTCCTGTCCTGATGGCAGCACGGGCTCTGTGCTCACACAAAATGTGAGCAGAGGTTTGCCCAGCAGCTCTCCCATTCCCAGCCTCCTCTCCCCCAGCATCAGCTGCTGATTTCCACCCAACTCTTGTTTTATGCACATCCATCCCCATTCTTCTCAAAGGCTCAGAGTTATCTCTGTCCTGGAGTACACGGGGGAAAATATGATGATGTTTATTGTCACGGGCATATGACAGGCACGTGATCGTTTTCACTGGTTCTCCAGATGGAGCAGATCTATCAGAAGACTGAAATAAGCTAAGTGGATGAAACACAAGCAAAAATTTATCCACTAAGCAATTCTATTAGGTTACAGACCAGAGGAGGTTATTGATTCAAAGAGCACAGCGTGAGGGACTAAATACTTATGAGCATCAAAGCCCCACTGCAGTCAATTACTGCTCCCAGCAGTGGCTGCAGCCTCACTTCAGGAAAGGATGTGCTGTTCCAACAGCAGTGATTCGGTGGAAAATGTGCTGTTAGTGCTAAATATGATAGAGCAAATATAAGGACTGGAGACAAATGATGATGCAGGGGATGTTTAAGCTCCTCACCAAACTAATGATGCTGCTGGTGAAAAGCCAGGAAGGAGCACAGAAACTCAAACACAGGCTGCACACAGCACTGGACTTTACAGAAAGGTCAAATTCCCACCTTTTAACACAAAATTCAAAAGAGACCAAGCTTATCCAATTCTTGGTCATGTTTCTCATTGCAAGGTCATCTCCATATTCAGCCTGATGATTTTTGATGTTCTAATTGCAGCCAGCAATATTAACAGCTGTTAGGGCTGAAGTCTCCCTGACACAGCAGGTGGGTGACAACCACAAACAGTACACAGGTAAAAGCAAAATTACAAGGAGCAAAATACTGCCAGCTTCCAAAAAATAAGAGCAACTCCAGGGAAATGTTAGAGGCAAATGCTGGAGCTAAACCACAACAAGGATCCTAAACTTTAAAAATTCCTTCATACTGCCATGCAGACAAAATGCATTTCTTTAAAGGCTTAATTTTTGGAGCTTGCTGAAGAAGAAATGGAGACATTTGCACATCTTGTTCCCCTCTTCTCTCTTTCAAGCCAGAATGAAGACATGAGCCAGGCCTATTATGCATTAAACAAAAAAACCCCCCACACTTGCAAGTCTCCTGATGTTTGCTCATCTTTGTGTTTCCACTCCTAGACAAGGCTAAGCTCCAAAAGAACCTCAGTTCTGCTGAGGGAAATGCACAATATTACTGGCAGAATTGAAGGACCACTTCCCTTTTTCCTCAATAATCCCCCTCTCTGTATAGCTCCTCTGTGGATAGATTAAATCATTTTTTAAAACCAGTTTTTCTTCCAGTCGTGTCACCACTGATTTCCACTAGAAGCAAATGCACGTAAAGACGAGTTCCATGAGTTCAAGCTGATTTAACAAATCCCCCTGTTCTCCAATCCCATTATTCCTCTGCTAACATCAGCTTGCAGGAGTCACAAGAAGTTGCCCCCTTCCCACAGTGTGGGACCCACCAGGAGCTTTGTTTTCAAAGTGTGTGGTTTGTATTCTTTTTAATCCTCAAATGCTAAAAATGAATTGAGGAACTAGGACAGCTGCTGGAGGCTGTGGTGAGGTGGTAATTTAGAAGGGTTTATGAAGCCAGGCACCCTGCCTTTTACAGAAAACATCCTATTCCACAGAGACATTTTAAAATAATAGCCTAGGATAGGATACAGCTCTAATATTTCCTCATGTAAATTGCTTTCCTTCTCCCTTTTTTATTGTTGGCTGATGCCAAGGATTAAAAGTGTTGGTATATGGAAATCATGCAGACAAATCCTCAATAAACCATTTTCACCCAACCTGCAGATCATCAGGGCTTAGTCTGTGAGCTGAGAGACAGAAACAAGTGGGTGCTCTGTGACCTGAGCTGTTTGCAGCACAAAATGCCACAAAAAAAGAGCCAGCTTCTCTGACTGATGTGGGATTGGTATTGGGATTATTGGTGTCCTTTGCCAGGCAGCTGGTTTGGAGCAGGGGTGGCTGCTGTGTGGGGACACTCAGAGCCACACAGAGCCAGCTGTGCCCTCCTGGACACCTCCCTGCCCAGTTCCAGCCTGTGGGAATGCATTTTCATCTCCAGAGAGGTGGGCAGGGACACAGCTCATGCAATCACTTACACACACCTTGCACAGCTGGACATAACACAAATCTGCCCCAGGAGCCTGAGCAGGAGTTAATTTTCTGTGCTAACATCCTGCTGGAAAAGGAAAAGCCCTGGTGCACACAGGGGAGCTGCACTTTCACCTCCAGCTCCCCCAGCCCTGCAGAGCTCCCTCTCCACCCTGCTGCCCAGCAGAATTCCAGCAGAAAGCATTTCTGTGCCATGCCAAGAGCAGGGGAGGACAAGGCACCAGCACAGAGGACAGGACAAGGCTCCATCTCCTCACTGCTCTCTTGCTTGCAGGTTTTGCAGTGGCCACCACCTATCAATTCTCTTTAAAAAAAAATAGGCTTTAAAGCCAGGGTTGTAAAGGCTGGGGCTTTGTGGGGTACAAAACCCACCAGGTGAGGAATTTTTTGAAACCATCTCTTTTCTTCCCAGTGGAGGGGTGAGAGTGCTGAATCACAGACACGGCAAATTTGGAAAACAACACATTTTGTTGAGAGCAAAATGTTTAATCTGAATGCTTGATCAGAAGCAGCCCAGGCTTAACTGAAGGGCTGCCATGAGCTGGGCAGGATTCCCACACTCCTCAAGAAGCTCTAGATTTAGAACAAAGCCATCCTGCATGGGCTGGATGTTCTTACCACCCACAGCATAAAATATCCTGAGGCCTGAGTGAGACCAAGGAGCTGCTGAAGTCCAGGACACCACCAGCCATGCCTGAGGCTGCCCATGAAGCCCATGCCCCTTCCTAAGACTGCCTAAAACTGAATTTGTCACAGTCACTGCTGTTACTATCAGAAAGGTCACTCTCCCTGAGAACCTGCAAGGTTCAAGATTAATTTTGCAGCATAAATACTTTGTTCACACGTTCAGAATAGGTCAAATTAAATAGAAACTGAATATTCGAGGTGCTCTATAAAAGTTCTTCCCATGGGAGAGTGGGAGATCAGGATAAAGGAGACAACTTGCTCAGTCCTTCATTAACCCTGCCATGGTTCTGGGTCCCAGCTGGTTTGACACCACCCTTTCCACACTAGCATGTGTTTCCTGCCACAGCCTGACTGAGCACAATGTGCATGACACATCCTGTCATCACCAAAGCATTCCTCATGCACATGGCATTTCAGGAGTCTGCACCCTGCCAAGGCAATTCTCCTCCTGCTGGCAATTTCACAGTGTCTGGGCCACGGACTGCACTTGGTTTTCTTCACTGTTTCACTCACTCATCAACACCCAAAGTCCTTCTTCCCTCAAAACAAGTGTTTAATTTTATTTAAAAAGACAAAATCAACCTACTGATGGTTTGGTACCAATTCCTCAGAACAATCCACTAGGTGTATAAATTTATACTTCCATTAATCAATACTTACTCATAGATGAAATGAAGGAGCAGCTGTCTGGGCACATATGTTTAGCATCAGTTCATGACTAAATATACCTCCCATGGCTCCCAAAACCTCAAACAAAGAGCTGCTGTTCTCCTGAGATGCACAGCCAGGGTCAGGTAAAGGTTATGAGTTATCCCTATCTCAAGGTTACTTACACAGAACATAACTCCAGGATCAAGTTGCAGAGTCAGCAGCAATTGCTCACTCAAAGTCAATCACCTTCAGCAGGGACCAAGCAAAAGCAGAGGCCTTTGGGTCTGCCCAGCTTCCAGGAGTGAACTTTGCTGTTATCAGCTTTCCTTCTCCAGGGATTCTCCTCTGGTGTCAGGGCTGCCAGCCTGAGCAGCAGATTCCACACAGCATCACTGGTAACATTTCTTGGCGTGTTTTGGAGCAACTTCGAGTTCAGGAGAGCAGGAGAAGCAAGGTGAGGTGGGGATGAGAGTGTCAAAAATCTGTGTGAGGGTCCCAGACATGGAGCAAGCTGTTACTGCACCCCACTGCCCAAGGGAGCTGTGGGGCACAAGGACCACAGCCCAGGTCTGCTCTGGAACACCCATTTAAAAACCAGCCTGCCATGGGGTGTGTCAGCTCATCCTTCACCCCAAAGGTTTGGTGATGAAGAACAATGTTGTCTTTCTGAAGGACAGCCAGGAAACCCAACAGATCAAAGTGTCTGATTTTCACGTGTATTTAAGAAAATACACAGCCTGATAATCAGGATAAAAGGCATGAACCACTGTTATGCCTTAAATCTGTGCACTCAGTGAGGCAAATACTGAGATTTCAACTTGCAGGTCCATTTTTCAAACACAAGCCTTCCCCTTAGAGATATCCACCAAGATCTTGCTTGCTCTCAAGGCATTTCTTCTGAAGTACAGGCTTGAATTGTCCAGATTCACAGTTCAGGCATCTGATGGGCTGCTCAGTATTTTGAAGATGATAATCCATCTTAAAATTGAAGAGCCAAACTGCTCACAAACTCTCACAAGAGGAAGAAGCCCCATTCCCATCTGCCTGCAGGCTGCTCTCAGCAGCACAAAGTCCTGGTGAATTCCTAGCCTGTCTCACAGGAGAATTGCTCATTGCATTATCTGCAAAGTGCTTTGAAACTCTTCTGTCAAAGCTTTAAATAAACACCAAGTGTTGTTGTTGATTACTGGCACAGATTGCCCAGAGAGGTTGAGGGTGTCCTGGAACAGCCAAGACCAGGCTGGACAAGACTCTGAGGAAGATGAAGATGAAGATGAAGATGAAGATGAAGATGAAGATGAAGATGAAGATGAAGATGTCCCTGCTCACTGCAAGGGAACTGGAATGAGGAGACCTTTAAGGTCTCTTCCAACACAAACTACTCTGTGATTCCATGATACCTTCCTGTGCTTTCAGCCAGGCTGTGGGACTCTCCACATCCCATATTTTCCATGTCAAAGGGAGAAATTTTTTCTCCCTTACTAGATTACTCTTAACTTCTCCACTTAAATAAACTCATCAGCTTTTATGTGGTTGTAGGACCTGCTCAGCCACATCCCTGCTGCTCCAGGAGCCTGGAGCACCCCCAGCTGTCCCTGGCTCCCTCCCAATGTCAGGAGCAGGGAAGGGGAGCAGCTCCTGCTAATGCAGAGTTTCACCCTGCATGGAAAACAAAATCTTGGAGCCCCTGCACCCAATCCTGCACCTGCCAAAGGCTTTGTGCCCCTGACCTGAGGAGCACATCCCAGAAAAGGCTGGAGGAGCCTTCACCTGCCCCTTCTGCATTTCCCTCTCATTCTGTCCCTCCCTTTTTTACAGTGGAAGGTAAAAAAAAACAGAAGAAATCTCACATTGACATCAGAAGCCATCAATCATCTGCTAAAAACAGATGAATTATAGAACAAAAAGGAGAAAAAAAGAGAGAGAAAAGGGTCAAGGCTGGTCCTTCAGTATGAAAATGCCTGTCCTGGTGAAATATACCATAAATTAGTCTGAGACAAGGGAATTTGGAGCCAGCAGGATCTCCAAAGCCCACTTAATATCAACTCCAGAAACATTACACTAATGGATTTTTAAATATGATTTACAGGATGCTCTATCGAGTGGAGGGAGGAGAATGAAGGGCTGACCTGGCAGGAGGGATGTGCTTTGGGAGGGCAGGTGCTGCCTCCCTGCTGCAGGAGGAAAAGCTGGGTGGCAAAGAAAGAAAAGCATTTTGAGGGCAGCACAGCTTGAAGGTGAGTGACCACTCCTGCACTTTGGAAATGCCACTCAGAGCACCCAATTGGCAAATCAGAGCAGTGGGGATTTAGGCACATGCTTCCCATCAATGAACATACTTGGAATATCTGGAAACCTGCACCCTGTGGAGTTTTGATGACACACAGCCTAATTTCCAGGGACAAAGTCCTAAACTTCTTTTGGGGTGTGTAAGGACCAAAGACATGTCTATGAAGGGATGCAATTGTGCATGTTCTGTGCTCCCTGGAAAAAAACAGCTTTTCTCCAGGACAAAACCCACTGAATACATTAAACATCTCTACAGGATGAATCTCAAAGATTCAAAGGTTCAAAGGGGAAGACAAAGCCCACCCAGAGGCCCTTTGGAAAATGCCTCTGCATAGGCTGACCCCCCTCACAGGGATGGAGGAAAATCCCCTCCCAGCAGCACAAGGTGTCCCTTCAGCAGCACTGGCAGAGGTTTTTGGATGGAGAACAAGCAAGCTGCTCCCCAGGACAAGAGCCCAGCCCTTGGTGACTGAGGAGCTGCCAGCAGAGCAGTGCAGAGTGAGGCTGTCCAGCCCTCTGTCCCCCCATGCCAGGACAAACCTGTGGCTCTGGCTGGGAGGGACAGACCCAGCAAAGCACTAGAGCTCAGACTTCAGTCTCAGTATGTTGGGAACTGCCCCAGCCAGCAAAGCACTTACAGCAGGGAAGGAGACTGGAAAGGGTTTGGAATTAAACACTGGTGCACATGGCCAGGATGCTGTCATTCCAGTAACTTTCACCTGCCCAGACTTCTTTTTTTAATAGTTTATTTTTTAATTAAAATGTCCTTCTAGAGAGAAAATAAATACTTGCTCAGCTTCACGCCCTGTCTCTAATCTGGGTCGATTAAGAGGGTAACCAAATAAAATAAACACAAATAACACGTCTATAACAATCTCCTGTAGCATCATCATGTGATTCTGACAACGTATTTCAAATTATTAACAACTCTTAGCAGCTCTATTCATCATCATCTTCAGTGTCAAGATACTTCAAGAGTCAAGTGAGCTTTTAATGAGCTCTCAGACTGAAAGAGGAAAGGAAATATATATCCAGTGCATAGTGCTTTAATGATCACCTAATTCCTTTTATTGTATCTCCTCTTATGATTTATGAATTAGGCAGAGAGAGCAGAGACATTTGAAAAACGCTTGTGTACACAATATCCAGAATAAGGCAAACTTGCATTTATATAGATGGACTCTGTATGTCTGGATTTTATATATAACGCTGGAGACTCGTGCTGACGTTTGTTTTTCCTTATAAGCCCAAGATGTTCTCACTGCACAAGTCTCTGTGTAATTATGGATTTGTCATATTGATTTAAACTCCTACAGCCCCTGGGCCTGCCTGCTCTCCTTTGTGTTTTACACCAACACAAAGAAAGCAGCTCAGAGAGGTGGTTCTTTGGCTCTGGGGGTATTAGTGAGCTGTTCCTCTGCCCCTCTCCCTCACTGACCTCAGCTCACACCCCCAGTGAAATGATTTCCATCTGCTGCCAGCACAGGGGACAAGAGGTGCTGGACATTTCACAAATGCAGGTGACCCCTCTGACCCTCTCGGTGTAAGCACTCCAAACTCGCTCTCACTTTTTATTTAGCCTGCAGTCATATCCCATGAATAAAGGGAACAATTTTCTTTCTGCAGCAATGACTACCCCTGGCTAGGTGGATATTCCCTGCAGATGCCTGTTGCAGGGTTTCAGGAGCGATTGGTGATTTCTCAGTGTCCTTCTGGAGACCCTGCAGTGCAGCACCACAGCGGGCTCTGTGTAACACCAGGGATCCATCACAGGCAGTGCAACAAAGAGCCAAAGCCTTAGCTGCACACACATCTGAAATTAAACCCTCCCCTTGTAGAGAATAGCAAGGGCTGAAGCTTTGTGGACATGCTGGGATGCAGGGAGCAGATGTGTGGTGTTCCAGCCTGCAGGGAGGAGTTGGGAGGAGGGCAGGGAGGAGCCCAGGGTGTGCATGCTGCAGGCAGCATTTGTCCAAAAAACTGATCCCTTGGCCAGGAAATCTGCCCCTGCGTCCTCATGACTTGGGGAGAACAAAAGCCAGGGAATGGACACCCCAAGATGTCTCTGGAGAGACCTTCCCAAAAAAACTGTGGCTCCCAAAACCCCCAGTAAACCAGCACCTGGACAGGCTCCCTGAGCCCCTCACATCCAGTGTCACCCCAGCCTTCCCAGGGGGACAGGGGGCTGCTGCCTGGAGAGGCTCCCTGGGGCAGGGGCTGGGCAGTGTCACAGGAATCAAGCAGGGATTTATCCCAAGGCCTCCAAAGGATTCCCCTTGGGCAGTGCCAGAGCCCGGCCGTGGCTCCACC
>JAOTQP010000792.1:2544971-2562314 GCA_026413545.1 Cichladusa arquata
TGGGAGGAGAACTTGTGACACTTTGTATGGAGTTCAGAGTCACACACCAGTGCAGTGCAGAGTCTGGAAATATGAAAATTAAAACTTAAGGCATCAGTTGTTCTGGGGCTGAAAGCATCACCACACAACCTGCACTTTGGAAACACTTTGGTCACCAAACATTTGCTCTCCAGAGGATAGTCAGCTCAGTGGGCTCAGCTGCTGCCTGATAACAAAAGGAGAAAACCTTGCAACAGAGTTAAAGTGGTAAAATAAAAAAAGTAATTCTTCAATGAAAGCTTTCAGGTGCACCAGATACAGCATTGCACACATATGATACAGGATTTCTATAATTTTTTTTAAGGTTAACTAATTAGTATATCTAGCTGGTACATTCAGTAGGAAATCAGTTATCCCCAGTAACCCTTGGAGCTGGTCCAGGGGCTTCTTTGCCCTATTTATTTGTTATGTCTTAGGTTCTGGTAGAAAATAAAATGTGCTTGTCAGGAATTCTCTTCTTAAGAAGACTAAACAGAATTTCAAGAATGTGTTAGTAAGTGTTTGTTAAACTGTGAGAGAGGGCAGGAAAAATACTAGAAGCTACACAAATATATATAATAAAATCTACAAGGCTACAAATATATGAAAAATATACAAAAGGCAAAACATCTTTAGGCATCACAGTTCTCTAAGATCACATGCTGTGGATCTGGGTCTTCAAAATGAGCAGGTGGACACAGCAGCCAAGAAAACCAACAAAACCCATTTCTACAGCAGAATCCCTGAATCTGGGTTGGGTTGGAAGAGGCCTTAAAGCTCACCTCATTCCATCCCTGCCACGGGCAGGGACCCCTTCCACCTTCCCTTTATGAAAACTGCTATGTGCCATCTCCTTTTAAGAGAGTTTCTCCTTTCAGCTCCAATTTTAATTTCCCAGTTAGAAAAGCTGCTGGACAATTTCACTAACACCTCTTCATGTCACTGAAGTACTTGTTGACCACCAGCTCCTGTCAAAGAGACACAAAACCTTCATGATGACCACAGGGAATCCCTCCAGGGAAGATTGTGGTGATTCTCCCACAGGCTGGATTCTCCCCAGGTGATGTCTGATGTCAGCTTGTAGATGATAAATGGAACTGCCTCTCACCCCAAATATCCAACAGATTGAACCCAGTCTTTAAATTACCACATATCTGCCATGTTTTTCCAATGGCCTGGACATAACATCAAATATCCTTTCATCTTTACCTTCCAAATGCCAGCTCCAGCAAAATGGTCTAGAATGGTTTGTTCCTTTCCCACCAAGCACTATAATTCCTCCAAAATCCAATCCAGCACCTTCATAAGGGCATTTGTACTCTTCTTATCAGGAAGAACCTGCCCACCACTAAAATTTGTTATAGTTTCAAGCCTAAAGGAACATTTTGAACTGCTTTATGTGGGTCATTTTTATCTGTGCCCTGCTCTGGTGCCTGACAGTGAGGGAGATGTTTCCCACTGCTTCCATTCCTTCTGTTTTACCAGGTGCTCTCAGATCCCTCACTGCAAATATTCTCTGAAAGCAATAAAATACAAATAAAAGTACAGACTTTGCTGATTGTGCAGGAATCAAACACCACCTGAAACACCCCTGAAGTAATAGGTGCCTCTAGAAAACCCACCCCAAAGTGGAGCTCTCTGAGACAGACACATCAGCTGGATGGAGTTTGGACATGATCCCTTGGAAAGCACCAAGGAAAATCAGGAGGACTGTTCAAAGTGATCAGTTATCCTGGCATTGCTCTCACATGAGAAATCTGGAAAGATATATTGATGCCTGGTAATCAGCCAATTCAATGAAATTCTGTTCAAGAGAAGAGGCACACAAAGTACTGTAGCTATCACAGCATCCCCCTGATGGTCAAGCATAATTCAAGACGTGAAGTAAATGATAGAAGCAAAATTAATGCCACCATCAGCTGGTTCCTGAGATGAGAAAGACACCTATGGGGAAATTAAAACCATCCTTCACATCACTGACAAAACAGAGTTTCAGCAGCCATTGGTTGTGCTTTCTGCAGGCTGCTCAAACATCCAATACATCCTTCTCTGTCATTAGATAAAGGAACTCCAGAGCATCTCACCAAATTCACTGTGATTTTATCATAAACAGAACCCATCCCAGGAAGGGCAGCAGGGAACAAGTGGCTTTGTCCTGGGTAGAAGTGACACACACATTCTGCCTCTGCAGCATGTACAGCAAATTTATCCCATGACAAGCCTGGATAAAGTGGAAGCAGCTGGTGATTGCCCTGGCAGACACCTATTAACCTACATCATACACAACAATGACACCAGAGCTCATTGCTACAACCTTCAGCAAGAGCAGTGTTAGTGTCCAAAAAAAAGAGAGGGGAAAAAAATGCTATTGATGAGTATGGGCTGCCCTCAAGCATGGTGAAAACAGGTGTATGTGCATGTGGATGCAAGCTGTCAATATATTAAAGGAACTGATGACTTTGATTATATGAGACCACAGACATCAGACCAAAGAGGCAGCTCCCAAAAAATCCAGAGATCATTAGGAACAGCTTCCATAGCTGTGGCCTCCCTCCTGAAAATGTGAAATAACTGTGGAGTCTCAAAATATTTAAGGGTTTGATGAAAAGTTTAATTTTTCCTTAGCAATTTGTGGATATGAATCATGGAGAAAGAATGCTGCTGACGGGGAGGAAAAACTGAAGCCTTAGTGATGTGGTCCTGACATATCTTTTAGATTGAAAGGAAGATGAATGCTGATGCTAGAAATATTACTGAGAACAAGCAGACTGTGCTGTCAGAAATCAATAGATACAGACTTATGTACTTTGGTCACATCAGACACTGAGATGAAAATAAACCTCAAGAAAGTAATTACAGGGGGGAAAGCAGAGGATCAGTGCAGAAGAAAATGAGCAGTGGGAAGATGGAGGGGACAGCACTGCAAGGGATGTCCACACATGGAGAGAAGGACTGAGCTTTGCTCAGCTCCAGAGTGCAGCAATGAGACAAGCAGGAAAAGAGGCAGCAGTGGCTGGGAGGGGCAGGAAGGCAGAGCAGAGAGAGCAAGCAAGCAGGGTGAGAAAAGGAAAGGTTGCAATACCATCTGTGTCCATTTAAAACAAGATTTTTGGGCCTTATCTCATGATAATTTTTTCTTTAACCCTTTCCAGAGGACCATCATAACCCTTTCCTTTCCATAACTTTGTAAGAAAGGCGAGGGGAAAACAAAAGTTTTAATTTTGTATGAGTGGCCCTTTCCCATAGGCCTGCTACCCTACCCCACCACACACCAAAGGTGACACCAGCACAAGTGTGTGCTGTAGGACTGATCAGACTGTAGGGGAGGCCCAGACCTGCACTGCCCTTCAAAGAAATTCTTCAAGAGTCTCTACCCCATGCACAGGCAGGGAGCTACACCCCTGGAGCTTTGCACTCCAAAATCTGCAAGGAAAAAGCCAGGACAAGTCCTCATCTTGCTAGAGAGAGTAGAGAGAGCAGGGTTTGTGTGCCTGTGTCTGTCTGTCTGTCTGTGTGTCTGTCTGTGTGTCTGTCTGTGTGTCTGTCTGTATCTGTGTGTGCCCAGACCCACCTGGATGCACGACCTGTGCACGCCTGCAGTGGCACCCAAAGCTGTCACCAAGGCAAGCCAGCTCCTCCTGCTTTTCCTCCCATCCCTTCCCCTGCCCACTGCCTCCACAGAGCCACTGCAGGTCTCTTCTCCTTCCTTTGAACCCAGCCCTGATTTTTTTCCCATTTTTCCCTGATTTTCACATCATGCATGGCTGTGGGGATAGAGCAGATCCCAGGCACGGGGATCTGCAGCAGGGCTGTCACAAAAAACCCACACCTGCACAACAGGCAGCAGCTCCTCATGTATTTTCAGAGATGAAATCTCTGACACAGGCTCTTAAAACTGTGATTTAAAAGTGTGGTCAACAGCATGAGTGCCAGAGAGGGGAACTTAATCCATCTGAGGCAACTGCCACTTTCAGGAGCTGCTGCTTGGAAAGGAAAAGGAGCCCATGAACCCAAACTGCATTTCCAGATCTCTGCTGCTTCCAGACCCCTGCTAGGACCAGCTTTGTGGGAAGCATCAAGTACCCACTTGCCTAAAATCCACCCTCTGCTGGGAAGCTCTGAAGCACCAAAATATTTTGACAAGAATCCAAATCCTTTTCATGATAAAGGAAAACAAGGAGCAATTTGCAAGGCTGAGAGTGTGGAATTAGAAGATGCGTGCACAGGGCACACAGCTCAGGTGGGCTGAGCTGGTGTATCTCATGCAGAAGGTGATTTCTGGAGCTCCCATGGGAAGCTGGACATCACTGATCCACTGTGTCTGAACCACATTTTTTATGTCAGCTACTCGTTCCAGACAAGCCCGAAGAAGTTAACTCTAAAATTCATGTAGTATTTTGCTCTCTCCAAATATTTAGGGATTAGCTTTGCAAGCACCAAGAATAGCTCTAAGCACTGATAACCTCTCCAAGGTACACAGCTGAGCCCTCACACTGCTCCTCTGCACACAACCCAAACAGAACCCTCTCCCTGGGCTGCTGTCCAGTTCTGCACGCTGTTTCACCCAAAATGGAACTCACAATGGAACTCACAATCTAATCAAACAGCAGATAATGCCTCAGACTTCACTGGGATTAAATCTGATTTCTTCTGGCTAAAGTGTTTGCAAATAACACCAGTTTCTTAAATCAAGAAAATAATTCAAGGTAAGACTGAGGCAAGTCCCAAGCCAGCAGGTCAGAGAGGGGATGCCTGTTTCCACAGGGCCTTTGATCTTTGCTGCTTGGCCTCGCTTTCGGCAACCTTGGGAGGTCAGGGAAATTGTTTGGGGAGCCCCAGAGCCTATTGATTTCCTCACAAGGGGCAGGCCATGGGCATTGTCATGGTAATGGCAGACCCCCAAGGCTTGTTAGGTGTCCCACCCCTCTGAGATGTGCACAGGCAAGGGCACGCCTGGCTGCTTTGGGGGCCAACAATCTGCCAATCAGTTCCACCCCGTGAAAACTAAGGTGAATGTGAGGAGACCTCGCCACCTGTATTATAATCTGCAGCTGTATTGAAATTTTCCTGGCAGAGCTGAAATTTTAATGTTTAATTTACTTGAACTAATGTGTCACAAAACCCCCGTCTACACTGAAAATTCTGATGAACCTTTGGGTGCACAAAGAGACCTCCAAACTTTGATCCTTTTCATCATTGTATCTTAAAACAAGCAGCTCCTTAAGAAGGTTAAGGAAGCAATAATAAAGACTTTTTAGTGTGCATACATGATCATTCCATACTGATGCACTTCAGCTTTAATAATATTGTATTAAATTTTATTGTAACCTCGCTGACATTTACTGCAGGGGAAAGTGCGTAAGCTTAACAGCCTTATAAAATACAGCCCAGTAATGTACCTATAAAGCATAATATTTCTGTACAAATGATGAGCTATTGCAATTGCATCCAATTTAGTGGCTCATTATTAACGAGAGCAATCACCTTCTCAGTCACATGCTCTGAAACACAGCCTGGTGTGTCGGTGCCATTTCACATTTTACAAGGCAGCTGCTCCAATTTCACCCCGCGGCACAATGATCTGACAGTGGAAATTCTCATCATGAATGAGCTGCAGAACACACCTGGTGATGAGGAGTGAGTCCTGCACATCACCATGGCTCGAATTTATTCAAAGGAGGGACTGGTTTGCACTACCTGAGATCAGGGTGGTTAAAGCTGATGAGACTCCCTCCACTCCCAAAGACAGCCTTTCACTAAAAACCTCTTCTGCTACCAAATACTGGACCTTGGTGGAATTTAAGTTGGACTTTGGTGGAGTTTAGCACCTCCTTTCACAAAGTCCCTGCATCCACAACCACTTGTTCCTCCAAGCCCTTAAAACTCTCCAGTGAGCTCTCTGTGGTCTGTTAGAAAAATAACAGAAGTCCCCAGGCATTCCCAGACCATTCTGATGGGATCTGCTGGGATCCAGAGACCTGGCCAAAAAATAGCTTAACTGTCCTTATAATCCCAAAAGAGGTCTCCTAAGCAAGTCCTCTGGATCCTTCCCAAAGGCACTGAGGACCAGGTGATGCTTGAAGTCAGAACAGTTGCTCTTATCAAAGAAAAGATGGACAAGGATACAAATTTCAGCAGAAGAAACAGGCTCAGTTGCCACCTCCAATAAGCATAACTTGTCTTTTCTTCAACAACCCTTTCAAAGCTGAGCAAAACTTGATGCTTTCACTGTCAAGCTGCAGATTTGCATCATTCAAAGACCAAATCCTGGAGGGCACAACTTTAAAATAGGCAGAAGGGAAACTCATCCACACCTAACACACCCACAAGGCTCATGACTGTGGATTCCACACCTCCTTCAGCCAGCTGAGACAAAGCACAACAAAAAGATGATAGGACAAGACCCTACAAGATGTGAGGGGTGCCCCTGGCGTGACCCAAGTTCAGAATGTCTGAGGACCTCTCTCACATGGGAAAATCCCAGTGCAGTGAAGTCCTCAGGAGCAGCTGGGGATTTTCTGAGCTGTCAAGGTGACACAGCCTCAAAGCCATCAGTTGCTGCTCAGCAGGATGAGACAAACACAGCTGGTACCTGGGAGAGATTAATTCAAGGAGTCATCTTGGCTGGAAGACAGGCAAAGATTTGGAGACACTGTGTATATGGTGTAAAGAAAATAAGTAGTTCATTTTCTTTGAGCATTAAGCTGTAATGGCTGTCAAGGGGGATTACCAATATTGTTATGCCAGTGTCAGCACATGTTGTAGAGCAGCTATATTTTGAATTTCCATACTTGCTTAATTTAATGTTCAGATAATCTGGCAAATGAAAGACGAGCCTCAAAGAGTCTTTCCCCCCCCACCCCCCTCTTTAAAAAAATCATTCTATTAAGAATGTTAAATTCTTGGGAGCAAGAGCTGGCGTACATGGAGGGCACATACTAATCTCATTTATGCTGAGATTTGCTTTCTGTTAAGCAACAGAAAAACAGCTAATCGAGCATAATTCAATAATACATCATCTGCAGATGCAAAGACTCAGAGGATTGGTATGGAGCTTTGCCCATTTACATGAACTGATGATCTAGGCCAGGTGCAATTAATTGCACGTGGGGTGTGAGTGCACACCTCAAAACCTCTTTTGATGGCTCCTCCTCAGCTTTGGGCTCACTGGAATCTGGGACAGCTGCCAGCACATGACTGAATAGGATCTGTGCTTCTCTCCACGTGTCTCTGGTCTGTGGCAGCCACGAGAACCCACATCCCTGGGCAGGGACTGGCCCAGCTGCCACTGTCCCCACTGCCCAGTGCCACCAGAGACACCCATGGCCTGGGGAAAATGCCAGGTGACACTGGCATGTCCTGTGCATCACACCTCAGAGCATTTCCAGACATCCTCAGAGCAGCTTTGTGCTCCTTGCAGGAAAGCCCAGAAGGCAAAGGCTGCTCAGCCACTGCTGGGGCTCAGGTGCACTTCCCCATGCCCCTGCTTGCAGCCACCACCCAGCAGGGGCTCAGGAGAAGGGACGTGGGGCACGCCAGGAGGAGAAAGGGTCCCTGTGTCAGCAGCCCAGGCACTCTGCAAACAGAGCAACACCTTGGCCCTGCACCCTGGAGCTTCTGCCCCACGAGGCAGCCCCGAGTCCCAGCTCTGCAGCTGAAACCAGGGCAACATTTCACACCACAGCAAACCCTGCATCATGCTGCACTCCTTGGAACTGTCTGGAGGAAGCAATTTTGTCTTCTGCACAGTTTTGACGCTCCTTTTCTTTGTTTCATTCAGATTCAAGCAAAACCAAGAAGTGTTTGAAATTCCCTACCCAACAGAATGGAGTTGTAGTCCAGGGAGAGCTGCTGGGTGCTGGAGACAGACTCCTGAGCCCTGGGCTCCCTGTCAGAGACACTGTGCCAAGAACTGACAAAGAGGTTCCTTCAAACCTCTGAAATCAAAAACATGCTCACTAAATAGTCTGTTTGGCAAGCTGGCAAATTCTATCCTCTGAATACCTTTTCAGTGTTACCATTATGCAACTTCATGGATCACAATGTCACACAATAGGGCAAAAGCCTCATATTTCAGACTAACTTACAAGAGTCCAGGTTACACCACTTGCCAATGCTTCCTCTGACTAATATCTGATATATAAGGGGAAAACATTCTGGGAGGTTGGAGGTTTTGGAATGTAAAACCCAGCAATACTAACAGCCAGGAGTAGCAGAGAGTGCTGTGCACGGGGGCCATAGGCAGACACACCAATTGAAACCCACACAAACAGCAGAGATGCCAAGAGATTTCTCTTTGTTCTCCATCCCTGTTTTGTTGTTAAGGCTCTGTGCTAATTTCCATGGAAATGCTACAGCACATTTGTAAACACACGTGAAAGGCAGCCAGCTCTGCAGTCACTGCTGCCTTGGACTATTAAGTGCAATATTTAGCTCAGCCAGATGCCACCAGGAGTTCGCCAAGGCCATAAAACAAGCTTGATCACATATTTTCGAAAATGAGGATATGAAGCCGTTCTGGAAGAGTTTACATGTATGTTTGTGTATTTGTTTCCTTCCATCTGGCACATCCCTCCCGAGGCAGCGAGATGAAGCCCAAGGGAGGAAGTGTTTGTGTTCAGTCAACTCTCACCAACACCCTTCTGAGAGAGCACAGGCTGCTGCTGATGGCACAGAGGATTCCACAAGGTGCTGCTGCTGCTTTTGGTGGCCCCCAAGGGGATCCAGGACCCTCTGCTCTCTGCTGGGTCACTCCTCCAGGGTAGCTGGCTCCAGGGCCCTGCAGGTTTTTCAAGTGCCACGACCCCAGTGTGCAAACACAGAATATTTCAAGCTTTTCTCCACCCTTAGGGCAGTTTGAAGGGGCTCTGCAGAGGTGAGATCATGCCATGAGTTCCATCCTCACAAAACCTGCACACAGGCAGTTTGCAGACCTGAGCACCTCAGTAACGGGCCTGGTGGGATGGAGACATTGCCTGTGCAGAGCTCAGGGCTGGGGACTACAGAAAAACATCACTGGATTCTCCTCTCCCTGCATCTGCTTTGGGGCTCTGCACACCTTCAGTCCTGTGCTGTTGCTTTCCCTGTTGAACTGAGTCCAAGAGCTTGCACCATCAGTTACCTCACAGCAGAACAGGGCAGGTGTTGCATTTTATGCTATAGGTGAGCAGTGAAAAGGATAATGCAACATAGTTCCTCATGCAATGGAGAAGCAAAAGAGAGAGAGAGCTTTATTTAAAGAAACACTACACTTATATAGGGTAGTACATGAAAAACAAAATAGAAAAGACTCATTGGTCCAAGAAGGCAACACCTCTTTGAAAACATGCTTTCTGCAAAACATCTGGAGACACTCACACGGCTCTCACACCCTGCAGATGTATAATCATTGTTATAATTCATTGTCCTTGTGCAGCCTGAGAAACCCAAGGCTCCAAGGCTGCTTTTTCCCTGGTTCCCAGCAGCATCCAACAACAGATAGGAACAGGAAAGCAAAGGACATAAAACTATTGAACCTCTCAAACTACTGCCCTATAGCATATTTAATGATGATCTGGTGCAGAAACTGTTGCAAAGACCAGAAATATGGAGGCCACAGGAGGCAGCCAAGAACAGCTTGGAGCAGCCAGCCAGGCCCAGCCCAGCCCTGTGTCAGCTCAGGGATGGGCACTGAGCACCGACAGCAAGGCACCCACAGCACAGAGGTGTGGAAACATCTCCCTTCGAGGAGAAAGATCCTCAGCCCCATAACCTACCCCCAGCCCTGGCCCTGCTGTTCCCATCCCCTCCTGCGCTCCCAGCCCAGCACTGAGTGCAGGAATGCTCTTTGCACAGCTCCTGCCCAGGATTTTTTCCTTGCATCTCACCCACAGGAAATTTTACATGGTTCCACAAAAGTTTCATGCAATTATTTTGCAGATTAAACAGTTCCAAGTGGCACAAGCCCCTGCTGCAGCCTCGTGTGATTTAGCCTTGCTCTGCCCCTGCACCCATTTCAGGGCCCAAAGGGGACGAGGTGTCTTCTCCAGGAGACTCTGCTTGGTGCAGCAGAAGGCACCTCAGCTGCTGCCAAAAATAAGGATATAACCAGTGCTAGCAGGTGCAAACAATCCAGACAGGTGAGTGGCTTTAAAGTTAATGCAGTCCTAAAGAAAATCCAGCTTTGTGTCACCCAGAGCTGGCTCTCTGCTTCCATCACCACAGTGCCAAACAGCAGCTCTGGTATCAGAGAACAAAACCAACTGAACAGGCAAAAAACAAAGCTGGGCAGTGCACAGGTCACACCAACCACCTTCCCACACCCCCTAGGCTTCTCCCTCATCCCCAGTGAGTTATCACAGAATATTAGAATCACTAAGAAGTCCTCTGAGATCCTTCAGAGCCCACCTGTTGATCCAGCACTGTGTCCACCACTAAACCATATCTCAAAGCGCCACATCTGCATTTCTTGAGCACTTCTAGGGATGGTGATTGTACCACCAGGCTGTCCCAATGCTTGACCACCCTTCCACTGAAAGAATTTTTCCCAATGCCCACTGTGAGCCTCCCCTGGCCCAGCCTGAGGCCATTCCCTCTCCTCCTGTCCCTGTTCCCTAGAGCAGATCTCAAGTTCCCCCTGAGCCTCCTTTTCTCCAGGCTGAGCCCCTTTCCAGCTCCCTCAGCTCCTCCTGGTGCTCCAGCCCCTTCCCCAGCTCCATTCTCTTCTCTGCATACACTTCAACCCCTCAATGCCTTTTTCAGTTGTCTCCCCTTGATCCTATCCCTCAGAAAGGACACACAGAGCACATGGAAAACACCCCCACCATAGCTGGGTTCACAGATGAGTGGTCAGGGCACAAGACCTCCCTGTCCCATGGCCAGTGGGTTCTTGTCCCACTGATGCCTTAAGATGTTAGCCTTTCTATTTATCAGATGCTGCACTGCATTGGTGCATAACTCTGAACTCCAAACAGAGTGTAGGTTACTGTCTTCACATCTTGGTCAGACAAAACAATCCTTCTAAGCCAGTGATGCAAGGACACACCACAGCCCCAGGCCCCAAAAAGTATAAACAAAAGTGAATTGGGGGATGAGGCAAACCAGGGGAATATGACTTCATTACATGAAGCTGTAATTGGAGATTAACCCCTGATATGTAAATGGACCCAGCTTATTTCTGTCTGAAACACTTGTGACCATCGTTCATTTTGGGTGTACCCCCTTGGGGAGGCTTTGTCTGCCCTTAATGTACCTGAAGGCCCTTCATTAAATATATCCACTTTTATCCTTTTGACTTTGTCTGGCCTCTGTCTCTAGGTAAGCCAGAAAAAGGCATCACCACGACTGGCCACTGGGCCAGTGGGTGACCTGGCCACGGGCCAGCCCTGTGCACTCGTGTTCCCCTCACAAAATAACCAAAGTTGGTTGCTAAGCCCAGGTTTATCCACAGGGCTGGAAGCCTGAGGTGCTTGGCCCAGCCCAGAGCCAGAACACATGTTTGTGGGATATACAAAGTGCTTGAAATAGAGGCCACAGAGGACCCATTAGAAATTCAATATTAGCTTTGTAAAATTGCTAATAATTAGCTACAGCTCTTTTCTCCATCACAGCAGCTGGTGACATGAAAGTGATTAAGTTTCTAATGAATAGATTAGGGTTACTGAATATATTAAATAACAAGGTTTTTAATCAACTGTTTATTGATTCCAGCAAGACAATTCTGACGGCAAAAAAACCACTGGGTAGCAGTGGAATTTATTTATGGGCTAGTGTTCTACATCAGAAATAATTAAAAATAGATTATTTTTCACCAAATCTAGAGCTTTTTTCTCTTTGAGGCAGGTCAATATGGATTAAATTAACTGCAAATAATAAATTAAGGGAGAATTGAAAGCTAAATTCAGAGCAGAGAGGTGCTCGCAGCTTGGCAGTCAATCTTTGTTTGCAGTTGCTGGGGCAGAACCAGCCACATATTTATTGTCTGGTTTCAGCCAGGAGAGACAAAAAAGTTGGACATCTTGAGCAAAGGGTTTCTGAGACACTATCCCTGTTGTCCAGTCTCATGGGAGGGATCCATAAGGATCCTATCCCAAAGGCCTTCTGGGGATAGAACGGTGTTAAATAACCAGAAATCAAACTTTTATTTGCTCACTTGGTTCACTGGGAACGAGGTGAGCTCCTCTAGGAAATTCCTAGGGAGCCAAGCAACAGTCTGGAGCCCTGTGTCTTCTTTTTGGACTAAGAGTCCCACTTTGTAGCCTGGTGTTTGGCGTGTAGCCAACAAAAAAAACCACCTTTTCAGCTCAGCTGCATCTCCGACCAGGGGCCAGGGGTGTGTTGCAAAGCAAAGGATCATCTGGAGGGTCACTCACAGCTGGAAACACCTCTCTGACCAGCAACAACAGCTTCCTGCTGGAAAGCTGTGACCCTGCCAGCACATCTCAGCTCCCAGCCCTTGCAAACACAGCTCAGAAGCAATTTCTCTCTGCTCATCAGAGACCTTCCCCGTGCAGCTCGTTGACCTCCAAGGCCAGCCAGGAGACAAGCAGCACATCCCACATTCTCTTCAAGCAATTTCCATTTCTGCTTCTGTCAGGTTCAGAGGACCATGGCTGCATCCCCTCATGCAATAGGATCCAGGATGTCCTGCAGTTTGAAATACTCACAGTGGAAACCTTAGAAAAAAGAAGAAATCTTTAGGAGCTCCAATGTTTCCATGGCTCCAAAGCACAGAACAACTTTCTGCCAGCATATACAGCTACCTTGGGGTCTATTACTTTATTAAGGGATATTTGAAGTGCTCCATGACATAAGCAAATCCATAATGTATATATATGCAGTGCATATGCATATGGAGCCATTTATAGAGCAAATCTTCCTAGCTCTGATAGTTTATAAGGTAGAAGACCTTTAGTCTGGCATTGAACCAAAGCCAAAAGCTTCATGTGCTCTTTAAACCAGCATAACACAGAGAAGATGTTTCCCTTTGGAGCCTCAGTGGAGGCAGGATTTCATGGAAGGCTTTGCTGTCAAAATGGCATCTGTCTGAAGGGTTGGGGTTGGTGTGAGCAGTACCTGTAAAAAGGTGTGCAGAGGGGCTGTTGGGGTCATCCAAAGGCCATGATAAATCAGGTTCCTGTGTTTGTCTGGGGAGCTGTGGAGTCACTGCTGCACGTGGGATGTGGGCTGGAATTTGGAGACAGAGATGTGAAAACAGGATGGACCCACGTGGCCTTCACAGGGACCCCAGCCATGCCAAGGGAGGGCTGCAACCCCCTCCTCCTCCTGTTCTGACTGTCTGCTAAGTCATCTTTCCCAAAAGAAAATTAGCATACAGGGAAAGTAAAACCCAGATGGCTTCTCCACCAGCTCTCCTTGCACTAATGTCACAGTTTTAAGGCCAATGAGATGTGATTTGCACTATTAATATTGATGCTGATACCAACACTGCATTTACACATTTACACCATGTAATCATTAGACACAAAGATCATCTACATCCCAAAGCTCTAATGCAATTCCTTCAAGTTTTTCATTTATTTTACTTTTTTTTTTCATTCTAGTGACTGTCAGTCTCAGCTCTTAAATACAGGAAGGGTGGCCCTTTGGAGGAAGGGAGAAACTCTGGAGCATGGCTTGCTAAAGGGATTCCCTGAGGAATCCAGGAACATCCCTGGCTTGTGCCCCAATCTCTGATACAACCTGGACAGGGGAAGGTGATTTAGGGCATATTTTCCACACCACAACCAGAGAGTGCCCATAGGTGACCTGCAGCCAACACCCAGGTGTGGAGAGCAGAAAAACTTCATCAGAAAAGAGAACAAACCCCAGAAGAGGAGCCAGCATCTCCTCTGTGTACCAGGAGTGCTGCAGGAGCCAGTCCCAGCTGGCACTGTAATTCCCAGCTGGCATCAGCAGCAGTATCAAATAAATGAAGGTGCCTTCAAGGCATCCTTTTCCAGCCCAGCATCAGCCTGTTTTTTCTCTCTCAATCATACAGCTGCTTCTCTCAGCACACATCCAAGTCTGGAAAGAGTCCTCAGCACGTTCCAGCAGGACCCAACCCTGCTGGCACCTGGCAGCACCTTTCTGTTTAGTCCCTGAACTGTGTGGGGCAGTGGGTCAGTAGGAGATGTTGGCAGGGGGGCACACGAGCCATGGAATCACTCTCTGAGGTTGTGGGGTCACTCCTAGAAGGCACTAAGCCTAGAGCTGAGCTTAGTGGGACCAGGTCAGATGTCAAAGCTGCACCACAGGAACCATCATGAAAACAATCTGATCATTACCCCCTCTTCCTTTCCTTCACCCTCCCATCTGATGAGTTCCTGGAAAGTGCAAGGTCAAAAGTGAAGAAAGTAGTAAATACTTCCAGGGAGACACTGCAGGGCAGAAAGACCACTGAGAATAAATCCATCCTGGGTATTTCCACCATCTGGTGCAGCATTCCCTCAAATACACTCCTTGAGGGGATTACCCCATCACCTTCAAGCTCAAATTACAATTTATAAAGAAACTCCAGGAAAATATCATGTCAAAGCTCTTCAGAGAAGGGGAGTGTCACTGGGTTGCCCCAGGATAATCTGCTCTGCCTTTTCCTCCCCCTGTGCAGCATCAGAAAGGTGCCAGGCATTCATCCACAGGCACACCCCACCTCAAACCCTCCTGGGTGCCCATCCTTGCTCCAAGGAGATGCAGCTGCACAGAGCCAAGGAGTGCTCGAGGCTGCACCTCTGCATGAATCCCTGAGAGCCCCTGGGAATCTGAGCTTTGTCAGCATTTCCATCTCACATTTCCTCCTGGAAATCCCTCCAGCAGGCAGGATGCTGTAACAGGTACTGCTTGCAAGCTGATTAAATCCACATGTGTCTGTCAGAGAGATAAGTGGCACATGAGGGCTCTGAGATGTGCATTTGGCATCCTGCAGTTGATATCTGGTGGTGTGGCAGCTGCAGGGGTGGTGAGCAGGCAGCATTTACCAGCACTGCAGCTGTGTCACCTCCCCTGCCCACATCACAGCTCTCCCTGCCTGCAGAGCTGCTTTAACATGGCACAAAGGAGCTCACTCAGCCCTCATCATTCCCACCTGCAGCTGGAGTTGTGCCCTTCCTAAACATTTTAACAATCTGCAAAATCTCTCACTCCCCTCTACGTTTTGGTCACAGGGAACTCCGTGAATGACCATTGTCCAGGAAGAAAATGACCATTTGTTCTTTAGCCAGATCAAGCCCAGGGAAGGACATGGCTTCACCTCCCACCCTAACTCAGTGTAAAGAACCTTTGATGAGAGCACTCGAGTAAAGATTTTTGGAAATCCAAGTAGATTCTGTGGTTTGGATTGAGCTTGTTTGCCAAAAATATAAATTCTGTGCAATCAACTAAAGCACATTTTCCACAGGTTGAGCGTGAATGTCCCTTGATGGAGGGAAAGCCAAACCCACCACGTGGATCTTTACATGCAAGGCCCACGGTTCAGGCCAAGGTGTGACTTTAAAGGAGATCCTCTGACTTTCTGTAGAAGCTTCTCGATTTGTGAATGCATATCCAGACAACCACAGCACATTTGGGGATGGGATGTCATCTGGAAATCATTACAGAGCACAGACTTGCCCATGGGATTTCCTGCCCTTCCTGCCTGACGTGGGAACAGCCTGTTCCTCATCACTGGGCTGCTCCTGTTCCTCGACACATCAGCTCCAGACAGGAGAGACAGAGCAAGTGTCTCCACACCGTCAGCTGCCTTCCCTTCCTGCCCTTCTGAATCATTCCTTTGTCCCAGGCTCCCAGCACAGAAATTCCCCTGCTGCCATTCTGTGAGGAGTGTCCCTCCTGCTGGGACAGGGAGATGCTCCACACTGGGCACTAGGGCACTTTCCAGAGCCCTTGGCCAAGGCCTGAAAACAAATGGAATGGAGAGGTTTGTGTTTCCAGGTATTTTTTCTTCTTTTTTTAAACATATTTTGCTAAGCACAGAATAGTGGAGGAATAGCACAGAATATAAACTTCTTTCCTTTTTCAATTAATTTCACAAACTAAACAGGATCCATAGCCTTCCTGAGCTACCTCAGGGATTCCCTGGAGTGTCTCATATGTTCATATTTCAGCCTCCTTTCTGTCTGCATTTTATGCATTCCTCCTCCCAAAATTCTGAACTCCCTCTTCTCTCTCTTCCCTGCTTTTAGAGAGAATTTTACAGGCATTAGGAGGCTTCAGATGAAACACAAAGAGCCAAATTCTCTATTGCTGTATAATTTTTACAGCCACTTCCACTACTGAAAAGCAAAATAAAATGTCAGTAAGGACATTTCTGATTTATACACACTTTCTGATTACTAATGGAGACCAACAAGTGCTATTCAGCTGCATATTCTGAGGGATTCTCCTGATTTGGTCACACATATTGAAGGTGGAGAAGCAGCAGGTAATACATGTTCTAACAGCTTTGATAATTATCAGATGACCTCCCAGTCCTACAATGCAGAAGGGAAATCTGACAAAGCAGAAACATCTGGATACAGCCAGAGCAGTTTGTGCATAATTACTGAACAAGCTTAGCTACCATCTAATTGTTTCCAAGCAGTTTAATGTTCTTAATGCCGTGTCAAGAGCAAAGTCAGAGCACTCTTATATTAAATAGCTGACTTAAAGCCCCACTATCAGGAGTCACTAATGGTAGGAGAAGCAATGCTGCTCTCTGAGCTTCCAGCCAAGCACTAAGCACCTCCAGAGAACCTTCTGCAATGGGCTGGATGAGTGAGGAGCTTGAAAATGAAGACCAGAAAACTGAGGGCCAATCAAAGACAGAGAAATGACATTTTTAAGAACTCATCATAATTCACTAAACTCCTGAGTGTGTTCTCCTGAAGGAGGGTTTGGCTCATGCCATAAACACTGGTGGAAGTGGCTACTCAGCCCCACACACTGAGCAGTTGTAACCAAATGGAGCCCTGGATGGGAGTTTATAAAAATGGAGAGTGACTTTTTAAATGGGCAAATAGGACAGGTTTTAAATAGGACATGGTTTTAAGCTAAAAGAGGGGAGACTTAAACTAGAAGTTTGGAAGAAATTCTTCACTCTGAGGGTGGGGAGGCCCTGGCACAGGGTGCCCAGAGAAGCTGTGGCTGCCCCTGGATCCCTGGAAGAGCCCAAGGCCAGGTTGGACAGGGCTTGGAGCAGCCTGGGACAGTGGAAGGTGCCCCTGCCATGGCAGAGAGGTGAAATGAGGTGGTCTTTAAGGTCCCTTCCAACCCAATCCATTCTTTGATGCTACAGGGATGGATGGATGGATGGATGGATGGATGATGGATGGATGGATGGATGGATGGATGGATGGATGGATGGATGGATGG
>JAOTQP010000792.1:2563292-2593217 GCA_026413545.1 Cichladusa arquata
ATGGATGGATGGATGATGGATGGATGGATGGATGATGGATGGATGGATGGGTGGATGGATTGATGATGGATGGATGGATGGATGGATGGATGGATGGATGGATGGATGGATGGATAAGCTGCTAAGCTGTTGGTCCTCTACCAAATACCTCAGACTAGCTAAAATCAGCAACAATTCAACAATTTTCTGTTGACAGCTAATGTGTTACAAAGGAAGAATTAAAAAAAACCAAAACAACAACAACCAGCCACTTTTTATTGCCACTTGAATGTCAGCTGGCATACTCTGCTGTGGGAAAATGCTCCCTAATTATACAGCCAGCCTTCCAAACACACTCTTCAACTCTCCCACATGTGGCATTTACAGTTGCAGTAATAATACAGCAGCCAGCCAAGAAGCAGAGCCTGAGCACCCCTCTGACCTGCAAGTGACCCTCTAATTAGTGGATGCACTAGGTTAACGAAGGGAGCACTTCTGACTGGGAGGCGTGTTAGCAGCGTGAGCTCCAGCCTCAGCAAACTGGGAAATCTATGCCAGCAGGTGTTTACACATTCATTAATGGCATTGGCACAACAAAATGCAGCAGAAAAGCCCTTCAGTGGTAATATTTTGCTGGGAGTAACACGAGAGGTCTCTTTTTTCCTGCTCACAATTACTGCAGAGGCAGGATGGTAACAATGGAATGAGGTGTTGTGTTTGGAAGCTGCAGGCAATCAGTTCCCCAGTTGGCCCGGGATACTTTGCCAGGGTTTGCCTACCATCACTACCAAGTCGCAAATCCCTTGCTTTGTTCCCTTTGTTGGTAGTAAAATGGTTCTGGATGCTTGAGATTTCAAGTGGATTAGCGCTTGCAGAGAGCTGGAAGCATTTTCACTTGGATTAGGAGGGCACATCTGGCCCAACACAAGGGGAGAGACTTGGACAGCCCCAAGGTCTGCACTGGGGCAAGCAGAGCAGTGCTTCTGGAGCATCCCCCAGACACAGGAGGATGCATTTCCGCCCTCACTCTTCCTCTCCTCCCAGAGGCAGAATGATAGCACAATAATCCAGAAAATCAGCACATCTGACTTCTCCCAGTACTGGACGGGTAGAGACAGCTCAGCCCCAGTCAAAGAGCTCCAACCCAAGCCACCAAAGCAGAAGCTTCAGTGTGAATGGGGTGAGATTTTCCAGCTTGCTGCTATCAGGACAGAAAGGGAAGGCTGCTGCTGTCTCCAGTCAGATTTATCAAAGCAGCTCCCAGCTCTGTACTTGTAGCAAATCAATAGCAGGGTTATTACTACAAACTGCTGATCCCAGTTTCCATCAAACAATGACACAGGCATGTCCCAAAACATACTCAATTCTCAGTTAAACCTCCTAAGGCTGATCTAGAGCTGACAGGAGATATAACAGGTGAAAATTGCAGAGAAACTGATGTGAGTAGAGGCATCCCAGGACTGTGCAATCACAGCAGCACACATGGGGGAGGGATGGAGCATGAGCAGCTTGTTATTAGCAAAAGGGAGTTTGCTATTAACAAAAAGGGAAACAGCTATTTTTGTCAAAAGAGTAATTTTTGTGGGAAAGTAATATTTTGATGGAGCACCAGAAATCTGGAAGCTATTTTTAAATTTTCTTTTTAAAGAAAAATCATGTAAATACTTCCAGCCTCCATCATCACAACCCCAATGGGCTCTAAGGATCTCTCATTTGAGAAAGGGAGCATCAGCTCTGTTGACAAAACTGATTATCTAAGGTTCTGTTAATATCTTTTCCTACAAAATGAGACATTTCTTGAGCAGCCCATCCCTCCCAGAGCTGCGTGGGTGCTGCTGGAGTGACACAGCCCAGCAAGGGAGCAGTGCCAGGTGTCCTGGCTAAAACCTGCATCCTCCTTCCCTCCTGCAGCAAAACCACAGAGGAGCCAGAGAGGAGGATTTTACACTTGAGAGTCCTCTCTTCTTTGGACAACACTGACTTGTTGGGAAAGAGAAAAAGAAAAGTCTGATTTTCCTGGCAGATCTGTGAGCTGTATCAGAGAAGTTGATCTCTCTGCTGCTGCCAGTGTAAGGAAAGACTTCCTGTGTTGCTCCAGCTTTAAGGCAGGTGAGGAGCAGAGCACTACACTTCACACAGGGATTTTTCAGCTGCATTTGGAAGCAAGGATTCCCTCTGATCCTTAGTCTGAGGTGGGATTTCCAGCAAAGCTGATCCCCTGACTTATGGGAAGCAGTCCCATGAACAAGCCCAATTCTGGAGGGAAGGCTCCTCCAGGGGGTGTCCACATCACCCCAGCCCAGCTGAGAAAAGCCAAACAAAGGCAAGGGTGCAATTTGTTCAGCAGCAAAGCAAAAGCCAGCAGGCAGAGGCTGAGCTGGCAGGCAGTTTGGAAGGAGGGGTGGCAGCCAGCCCTGGGGCTCAGGGCACAGATAACCCCGTGCAGTTTGCCACACTCCTGATTTCAAACAAGGATAAAGCAGCTGAGTGCTTTTCCCTGGAGAGGCTGGAGCTGAGCTGCCAGTGACTGTGGCTTATTGACTCCACTCCAGCTGAGCAGGCACAGAGCAGCCTCTAGAGGGAAAAAAACAAAGAGCTTTCCCCCCTGTTGGAAGATGAGGGGATTTTGTCTAATCCCTAAACAAACACATTTAATGCCATTAAAGACTCCCTGGCATTACTGACACGTATCATTCTCATGCTGCTGCATGCAGAGCACAGGCTGGATTTGTTGCACTGCATTCACAACCTGTCCCCAGTGATAAAAACAGCTCTCATGCCACTGTTGACTAGAAACAGGAGAAAAGTGGGAAGTTAACTTCAGGGAAATGGGTAAAGATTTTATGGCCCAATATCTCTAATAAATTTCAACAAACTAGTGCAAATCTCAACCAAACTAGTTATCTCTTCTTTCTCTTCTTGTTCTGTGACCTTTCTCTCCTTTATCCCAGTTTGCCTCTACTCTTCTTCCCAACAATTAGTCCAGCTCAGACAGGAGCATCTCTTTTCTGGTAGGGCAATAGGGAAGGGAAGCACAAGGAAAAGAAGGGTGACAGCTGAACAGGATATCTCACAGCTCCTGTCACCTCCATACAAAATCATCTTAAAACTGAAGGCACACACACAAAAGCCCAAAAGCTCTGTGAAGTTGCCCAAGCCAACATTAACTGAATTGAGCAGATGTCAACAATTTTTTTTTCCAAATGCCACTAAAATAGTTTTTTTCTTCTCTTTACTTTTTATTTTTAAGAAGGAGAAATATTAACCTGTATTCTATTTTATTACAAATTAGTAATAATGCCAAAGCAACATAGCATTTATATTTAGAAAAATTGCTGAAGCTGGGAGTATTTAATTCTGTAACACTATAAAAGTCTAATTATCCCTTACAATGATCCCTTTCTCATTAAGGGTTATTTCAAAAACTAGATTTCAAGACTTGTATTTCCCAGACATTCCTGACCAGCTCTTCTCTGAGCTCCATGGATGGAGATGATGATGTGGTTAGGAATTCAAATCACTGACATGATGAGCTGGACAGGGGTGGCCCAGCTCCAGCTTGTACTCAGAGCCTGCTACCACTTGACTCCTGCTCCATGCCTGGGGGCAGAACGAGCTCTGCAGATGCTCCTCCTCTGCCCATCTCTGTGGTAGGTCTTCTGCAGGCTCCAGGTGAACCAGTGATACTCACTGTGATAAATGCTTGCAGAAAAACGATTTTGGAAAGGATCTGCAATCACATTTTTCTAGATTTAGCACAACCCCTCTGTACAAAGGGCATCTCTCCCCCAGCTCTTCAGTGCTCTCTGAAGCACATGGCTGCTCTGAGACGTGGCCCTGGATCCACTGGGCAATTCCAGACTGCACATGAAGCCTCTAAGACAAACACAGTGCAACTCCCCCTCCATGCAAGCAGCAGCAAGAGCCAGCCCAGCCTGGTCCTGAGGACTGTGCCCATCTCACACCCTCCTGCTGCTGCACTCTGTCCTCCTCACAAAATCCCACCTCCAGCTGCTCAGGAGCCACTCTGCCCTCTCTGATTTCAACAGCACAACCAGCATAACCAGCAATTCTCCCCTGGGCAGAGCAGTTTCACCCTGCTCAGGTCAGGGAGCAGTTACCAGAGCAGCTTTGCTGGTGGACATGGGGGAGAGGATGGACAGACAGCCAGGAAAAATAACCAGTGCTGCCAGCAGAGCTGCAGCTGAGCACAAGTCCCCAGCCTTACAAACACCCTCTGGTTTAGGGCACAGACACTTTCCTTAGCAAGTCTGATGGATTCTGGCTCTGTCTTCTCCCCCTGTTCTGCCTCAGGCTCCCACAGGGACCTGCAGAGATGCCAGCACCTCACTGTCCCCAGCTCCTCCAACCCCAGCAGCTCCAAGCACAGGGATTGCTGCAGCAAAATAAAACACACCAAGCCTGTGGCAACACTGCAACACTGCTGCCATTCACCTGAGCAAAATAAAGCCACAACCATCCCTTCAGAAGAGGAAGAAAACAGTTTTGTAGGACTATAATGATGATGAGGAGTTCAAATCTAACCACATATATAAAACTTTAAAACTCTCATAAACAGATTTTGAAAGGGAGCCAGAGGCACTGGTGCAAATGTGAGCAGCTCCAGTACAAAGCAATATCAAAAACACAATGAAAAACCTGGAGAAGGAGAAAGAAAGAAAGAATCAGAGAAGAGTTTTCCATTTTTGTGTGTGAAGAAATAGCTTGAAAACAGGATATTTTATAAGCAGGGAGAGCTTGGGTTTATTTTCTCATTTTATTTGATTTTTTGCAGCCCTGATTAATTGGTAAGCACAGCCAGAACACAAACATGCCAAATGCAGATGTGTCAGGTTCTTCAGGTGGCCCCGAGCCAGGTAAACATTTGACCACAAAGCCCACCTAATTTTAGTGGGCTGAAGTCTGGAAAAGTGATTAACTACAGAAAGGCCAGTGTGTTGCTTTGTACCTGGGGAATGGGGGAGCAAAGCAAAGGCTCTCAGGCCCTAATTAAGAAACTGCCTTTTCACTCTGTGGAAAGCCAGAGTGCTGTGAAACGAAGGAAGCTGGTGCTTTTCCAACAGTGCTCATAAAGCTGTCAATAAGTGAAGAAAGTGGCCTTGATGGCGTGAAAAGCCATCTCCAAGAAAAAAAAAGGGGGGGGAAAAACCCCTCTTTGCTGTCCAATAAGGCCTAGCAAATCATCTATGAACATTTAAATGGCAAATTTAACTGCAAATTAGCAGTGTTTAGGAAATCCAGACAGTTAGCCAGGTAGAAAATATGAAAATCAAAAGTAGGAAATTCAAATTCAGCAAATAATTTTGGGGGTTTTTTGTTGTTTTTTTTTTTCATCCTGGGTTTCTCTGTAGGTACTCAAGACAGCAGGGAGTTGTCCTTCCCTTGGAAGCAAAACGTTCCTTTTGGGAACAGCATGGCCAAGGTGGGCACGTCCCCTTGCAGAGGGTCCCACCCTGGGGATTCCCCAGCAGGATGAGGCTGTGATGGGTTTCCTGCAGAGCCAGGGCATGGCACAGACCTGCTGCCCAGATGTTGCTCTCACAGCTGGGGGAGAAGTCCATCACCTTATCTTTACAGACTCCAGAGCTTCCAGAGGACTCAAATGGCCACTTCTCTTCATAAAATTAATGGTGTGCTTTTTATGGATCTCAGCTACAGCTGGGAGCCTGATTCTGCTTAGAAGGGGCTGTTAATACAATTACCAGGCTGGTTTTGCACTGTAAATTCTCTCTTGTTTTCTTTGCCCTGTTTAGGAGTTTCATTGAGACGTGCTGTGGAAATCAGGTCGGGTTGTTACCACAGCTGTACTGAAGGCTATGCTGGCACTTGCTTTATAAAAAACATATTTTCAAGGTTTATAATAGCAATAAAATTTTCCCCTCTCGCCAGAACTTGGCATTGACACTTCAGCAGAGCTCCAGAGGACACTTTTTGGAGAATTTTGAAGAAAATAGGTACACACCCCATGCAATTTCCAAGTCCAGAGGTTTTAGGGGGCAGACAGGACTTGGGGGTTGTAATTGGGGCTTGGGGCCATTTCTACAGCACCCACACCATGGCACAGGCTACCCTCCCAAGCCCAAAAAGGACTTTAATCATTTGTCCTCCATTAGGAAGTGGTACCACATTAACTTAATTGCAAGCTGATAAATCTCCTGATGTGAATACAGTAATAAATGGGGTTTTTTGGGGTGTTTTTAATCTTTTTTTAACTCTATTTCCTCACAGGAAAAATAATTTTTACCAGTGTAAGTTCTTACACTGTTATAATTGTCCCAACATAACTTTGAATGTGCAGTTATTAAAAAAAATCACTGTTTTATCCAGTGTGACCATATTAAATATTAAATATAAGCCACACTTAATCAAATGAGCAAAGAGGAAGCACAGCTCAATTTAAGCATATTTATTTACCACTAGAAAAACAATCAGGAAACAATTTTCTCCTCCCAGAAGAGTTTGAGATTCCCAGGCAAATTCAGATGAAAAGTTAATCTCAAGAATATTCAGGTGTTGAAAGACAGGAAGGAAAGGGGAAACTTCACTAGATGCATGAAAATGGGAGAAAGTTTTGTTTTATCTTCATGTGGCTTGTTTGTTTGTCTTTAGGCAAGATGCAATTTTCAGCCCAAACCAGATTTTTAAAAAATCTATTTCAGAAGATGTTGACTTAAGCCATTTAGGAAGCTAACCAAACACAAGAGGGCAAGAAGAAAAGTTCTTGCAAGGATAAATCCTGTTTAAAAATCAGGAATGTGGGGATGGTCAGGTGGATCAGACCTTGCAAGGAGCAGGGCTAACAGAGAGCCCTAGAGAGATCTGGGCCATTAAAAATGCAAGTTCATAAATGATCCGGAAAAGGGCGTGAGCAGTGAGGTGGGAAAGTTTGCTGACAATACTAATTTTGAGAGCATCATAATCAACTCCAAAACAATTTTTTGATACATTGCCAGATAACTAAATGGCAGATGAAATTCAACACACATAAATGTAAAGGGAGTCACCTGGGAAAAAAGCACAATCTAAACTTCCTGTGTGAAATGATGGGCTCCAAGCTGGCCAAACCACACAGGAGCAATGCCTTGGGTTGTGAGGGATGGATTTGTGGAACATCAATCCACTGGTCAGCAGCAATTTTTTTAAAAGGCATTATTGGAAATTATTAGGACTAAAGAATAAACCAGGGATAAAGAATAAACCCTTTTACCCTGTGTAAGTCTGGGCTTCACCTGCAGCTTCATCACCATGTCCAGGTGGTGTTCCCTGGAACAACAGAGACTGTGGTGTTCAACCCCTCACAAATTTACTTTATTGGGCTGGGGTTTTGTAACCAGTTATGCAGCAGGTCAGAATTTCCCAAATACTAAGATTTCTCTGAATTTTAAACTTCAGAACAAAGGTCAGCACAACAGATCTGTAATCAACAACACTCGTGTCACATTCTGCCCAGGACACCACATGGAGGTGAAGAACAGCTGGACAGAGTTCAGAGCTGCCTTTGATGGGCCACTGCTGAGCACAGCACCAGAAAATGAGACCAGAGGGTTCTGTATGGGAAAGAGCTACAGCCATGTCTGCTCTGTCCCTTTCTTTCAATATTTTTTTTCCCTTACTGTGATTTTCCTTCTCATTTACCTCAATCAATCTCTTCTCATTTCCAGGCCAGAGACAATTCCGTAGGGATTCATTGCAGTTGTTATTTTCACGGGACAGCAGCCACGCCGAGTGCTAAATTAATTAGCCATCACCTTCCACTTCCTCTGCTTAGGGCAGATTGGAACAATTACTCCTTTTTAAAGCCCACCTTCACCCCTGCCATCACCAACCTGCTCAGAGGAGACCCAGCCAGTCTAGCAGGAAGCAAGAGTGAACCCTGAAAAGTCTGCCAAGCTATTTTTAGAATCAAGACCCTAGATTAAGAGTGTGCTGCCACTGTGTGTGCATTGATTATAATGTTTGGAGTTGAAATTAGAGTGTGAGAGCTCTTGACAGCATTGACACAATGAAGAAAGAGGTGGGTATGATCTCCCAGGTTTATGAAGGACATTTTTTTCCTGTAGATTGTAGTTTAACTACATAGCTAGGAGAATTCTATCCCTGTTCCAGGTTTTTTTTTCCCTCAGAAATGAGTAAGAGAAGTGTCTGGTTTGCACAGGCAGCTCCACAATGGAAAGGAGAGCATTTGTGGGTCAGCCCTGAGGCTGGACAGTGAGCTCTGTTGGAACAGCAGCAGCACCTCTGCTCACTCACTGGATGGACTTTCTCCCTGTGTCACAACCTGGCACCAGTCTGAGCTTCAGTGTGCCCCAAGATCCTTCTCCTGGCACCAGTCTGAGCTTCAGTGTGCCCCAAGATCCCTCCCTGATGCATTCTGTGTTTGGCTACTCAAGCTTCCTGCTCTGCAGTAGGTTTAGCCCTGGGCCAAGCTCTGATATCATTCACATCTCATCATCCTGATGATGCTAATTTGGGCACCCTGTTACCCACATCTGTCGACTTTTTGTGATAAGTGTATTTCTGATCATTGCAGTTCCCCTTTATCCACAGCCAAGAAAACGCCTCCAGCAGCATCTCCAGCAGGTCTGGTCCATATGTCTGGGTTTGTTTTTTTTAGATAGTAGTGCTAATAGAATAAAGGATAGCTTGGGGCTCAAAGAGACCAAAGGGGCACTGCAGAGTCACCTGCAGAGTATCAGATGGACACAGCAGTGAACGTTATAGCTCATTTTTAGAGAAGAAAGACAGCTCATCTCTGGAGCTTCCCAACACTGAAAATACCTGTGCAACCTTCCCATCACTCCTGGCAGAAGTTCCAGGTAGCTGCAGCCTGGATGAACAGAAGGCACCAAAAATGCATTTCAGTTCCCAGAGGCAGCAGCAGGAGCTGTCCTGTTCCTGGGGAGAGGAGAGCAGGACAGTCTCCTACACCAGCCTGGCTCTTTCTGCTCCTCACAGGGAAGGTTCAGGCCACGTCAAGGCATCCTTCTGCAAATCTGAAAGCAGATCTTTCTCCTCTCTCTCTCTCAGGGATAGATTCCTAACCTGACCTTACCTTACAGCAGAGACCACCACTGTGAAATAAAACATGGCTTTTGGAGCTGTGTTTTTATGATCTATGAAATCACCCAGACCTTTTGGGTAAATAAACTCTGGCTTTGAAGCTGACCTCTTAGCTTCTAGCAGATCACTAAAGCCTTAGGGTTTTTCATTAGGCTTCAATAACATCTACAAATCCCTGTTTTCTAGTCTTCCTTAAAAATCCCTAGGAGGTAAAGCCTCATGGTAAATTTTGCTTCAAATATCAACTAGAGATACAAGTTCAATAAGTGTAATATCTTAACTGCAGAGTGCCAGAGGCAAGCAGTGCTAACCACACAAGGTTTTTGTGAGGTTATTTCACTGTGCTTCCTATGTTGTCTCTAAAATACTCTCTCTTAAAGGTTGGCTTCACAGCTCCAACTGATTTCAGTCACCAAGCAAGTGTGAGGAACAGCCTAATCCAGAGAAAAGCATCAGATTTCCTTCCTCAGCATCCTCTGTTGTTGGTCACCAAAGCCCAACTTGGCATCAACTGTGGGGCCACAAATAGAACCAATAATGGATTAAGGACACGGAGAGGAAGGACAAGGTGAAAATTAGATGCTGAAGAAGTCATCCAATGAAGAATGCCTTCAGTCAAAAGGAAAAGCAATATATCAATCTCCACATTTCTTACAGGCAATATTCCAGCATGCTAGAAGGTGCAAAATTGAAATCCAAATTGAAATCCATGCAATTAAGCTGAAAAATTGACTAATATGAGAAGTTCTTCAGGCTACAGACCCAGCAAGAATCAATACAATTCTTTATATCGCTTATTAACATAAAAAAATATCATGTATGAGTACTAGAGCAGATATCAAACCCATCTAGACTTTTTTCTCAGTAAGTCTGAGGCACAGTTCTGTCTCAGAGACAGGACACAAAACTGTACAGGTCTGATTAGTCCAACACAATCAATTGTGGCATGAGGTTTTCCAAAGATTGGATTAGAGTGAGAAGCCTAGTGACAGGCAAGACCAGAAAGAGCATTCCATGATCAAGGGACAAAAGCTCCAAATATACTCTGCAGAGCCATTTCTAGCACCTCTCTATCTTCAGAAAATGGATAACATTACTTGTAGAGAAAAAGTCCAGATGTTGCCAGTTATAACCCAGCATATCTGTCTCTTCCAAAAGCAATGTGGTTGAATATATCATATAAATCATGACTTTCCTGAAGTCAATGCCAATTTGCCACTGCCCAAACTGAACAGAGCTGTGTTTTGGTCTGGTCAGATTACAGTAGGTGTTGTCCCTATGCTCCTCAAGCACTTTGGAATTCAAACACATTGATATGAACCAAGAAATCTCTTTTTGACTTCCCTTGTGCTTGAATCAGCCTCCACATCTCCCCCTCTGATGGAAGGGGACGGGGGGTAAATCCTTTCCCCTCCCTGCACGAGCACTTGGTTCACATTAAGTGTAAAACCCACACAGGATTACAGAGCAGTGATTCACAGGGAAAGGCAGAGAAGGAGGAAAGGCAGCTCTCAGGCAGCAAAGCCTTTACTAGGAGGCTGGGGGCGAGGAGGGTGTCTGGATCCATCTTCCAGTGTGATGTAACCAAGCACACCCCTGTGCCAGCTGCTTTGTGTAAAGTCCCTGCTATTGCCCTCCAGCCATTCCTCCAGCCCTGGTGTGACACTTCCCCAGCTTGCTGAGCTCACTTCCCCTTGGAAGCAGGAGTTTTGATGAAGTGGAGCAATGGTAACCACATGGCCTTTTTCACCCTCACCAAGTCATCTGCTCCAGCAGCCTTCTGCTCAGGGCATGCAGGATTTCACACTTTGGCTCATAAGGCCCCAGCAGAAAAATAATAGACACATGGGATGGAGTGCACCTTGCTGCCTGCATAGTTCTGGGGTTTGGTTGTGGTTTTTTTCCTAAAGATCTTGATAGTCAATTTTCCTTCTGTTTCCATTTGTTGACTCAGCTGCACTCACAGCCCAAGGCGATGGATCTGGCCTGGCAGGGCCTTCATTCCTGCAGTTCTCTTGCTGGTAACAGCTGGGATCTCTGCAGGTCTGAGGGTCTGCAGTCTATGGGTTCTGCTTTAAGCAGGGGGAAAAAAATATCCCCAGACTGCAGGCTAAAAACTCTCAGCCACCTAACATTGCCATGTCTAGGATTTCCACTCCTCCACCCATATGTTCTTTAAGTCATCAAAGTTTGTTCAGCCTAAAGAAGAGGAGATTGAGGGGAGGCCTCACTGTCATCTGCAATGTCCTCATGAGGGGCAGTGGAGGGGCAGGTACTCTCCTGATGTACAGGGTGGCCTGGAGCTGATTTAGGGGAGGTTTAAGTTGAATAGCAGGAAAAAGCTTTCACCCATTTCCTCAAAATAAAACTTAGCTGAAAGTATTATATTAAGCTATTCTCTGTACACTCTTTAGTTGTAAATTATCCCCATCCCGTTCCATTGTCTTAATTTAAGAAGGGTTGCAAATTCCAGGAGTATTTTCTGTGCCAAGGTGTTCCCACTAGTCACCCACAAAAACCATTTAAGTCTCAGAAACCAAAAATGGTGGGCTGAAAACAAGCACTGACATGGTGGAAAAATATCTGAAATCCTCTCATTAGCTCTCTTGCCAGGACCTGAAGAGATCCTTCACATCCAGAAGACTCTTTGGTAAATTCCAATGTGTACAACATGAATGCATGGCTGGTGTGACTCTCCCTGAGTCATTTCTGCTCTAACACTTTCCCCTGTGAGCTCTGCAGGTGGGATACACACGATTTATGGGTACTGAATAGCTATTTATTGGTCATTATCCCCGTGGTTTTCTAGGAGTTACATCCTACCAGGATAAGTATTAGTACACCCAGTGAGTTTCTGCTGGCCAGGGTGGAAATGTGTTCCCCTTCTTCATACAGTCTTCAGAGTTGCTATCTTATTCTGCATTTTTGCTTACAGTTTTATAACTTTCCCTTTTTTTTATAACTTTCCACATCAACAGTTTCCCTCTTGAATCCTTAAGTCATTATCCCCACAATGGCTCTCTGTTTTCCCTTTTCCTACCTTTCATGCCTTTAGCCGATGGACTTTCTCACAGCTCAGAAACAATTTTCTCAGCAAAACAGAGCCAAGGTCACACAGCTGTGCTCCTCCAAACCAGGCCTTGGGTCTGGGAGAGCTGAATTCCTGGGCTGCAGGTTACTTTGGGTCATCTTGGCAACCCAGGGCTCGTTTTCCTGGCTTAAAAAGCTCTCTGCTGATTCCCAGGGCAGAAATCTTGCCTGGCCATTTGAACAGTCAGTCTGAAGCATGAGCAGCCAGGACAGAGCCCCAAGGGCCAGGCTAAGGCCAGGCTAAATCCCAGAGCAGCATTTGTGTGTCCCAGCACACGAGGGAGAGCCTGACACAGACCCACAAGTGGCGTGTGCTGGTGACACCACAAGTGAGACTTTTCCAAAAGGAAAAGACATCATGATGTCCTCAAGGCTTGAACGTGTTTAGGGGGAAGGATGTGTTGTTGCCATTGAAGAGCAGCAGCCCTGATCACCCCTGAGGTCAGCAGTTGCTGCCTGGGTGCATTTCTTTAAAGGAAAAATGCAGAAAGAAGAGAGGCTGAGCTCTTGAGAGCAACAGCTGGGAATTCACCCTCAGGAGTGCTGTGCTGAGCCTCACTGCACCTCCAGGGCCATCACTGCATCTGCATAGGAAATTACTGCTCTAGATGAGGGCCAGGGGATACCCACCCCAAAACAGGATGGGTGTGAGCCAGGAACGAGCGTCATTTCTACATTTAGTCAAGTGGAAAGTTTTCAGTAAGGCACGGGGAGAGTGGATTCCTGGGCAAACTTTGATGGAAGTGAAATGGGTTTGGAAAACTCTAATCTTTCTTGTCAAATTGGAATTTTTACCAAAAATGCATTGACCCTTTACATACACATACACATACACATACACATGCACATACACAGACACACACAAATGCAAATATTTTGCAATAGCACAGCTAATGTCTCAGCAAAAATTTGCTTCAACACAACCAATCTCCTACCAAGAAGCAATTTTAATAGACAGTTCTCAGTCAGCCCTGTCCAACAGACCATATTGTAAGGAAAGGACTAGATAAAATGACTTTTCTTCCTTCTGAGTATCAAAGGAACCTGCACAAAACAAACTCCAGGACCATTTTTTATTTTATCCCCAAGATCAGTCAAACAATTAACTGCAAGTAGCAACCATTGTGGCTTGAATCTTCATCATCTGTGAACTAACCCATGAGTTTTTGTGAGCCAGTCCATGACTTCATTCCTCAAAGCTGCTCACCCCAGAGCTGGAATGAATAATTTTCATCCAATGGACCATTCACAGCACTGTGGTTGCTCTTCACTACCCAAGTGTGAGACTGCCCATACAGGTCACACAATATCATTTCTACTGCCTTAGTGGATAATAAACATTCTAAAGACAGAAAGGAGGAAACAATCCCTTCCCTGTTCATGCAGGAGAACTCTGTCCTTTCAGAGGACAAGAAGAAAGAGCTCCAATACAAGTAGGAAAGGATTCTTAGAGTTACTTGAATGGCCAGAGATAATTAGGAGGATCAGCCCTAGGCAAGGCAACTGGTGTAATTACTGAAGGAGATGCAGACACAGACTTTGCCTTATGACAATAAGAAATTCACCTACAAACGACTAAAAATGTCTAAAGAGCCCAGGGTATCCTGTAGAAAATACCAATTAGGATTGGACTCCAGTATTACCATGATAACATCCACAAATGCAGCTTAGATTATGATTAAGAACAGGTTATCATCTGGTGTTAAACCATTACAGTATATTTAACCAACCAAGTTATTTGTATTTCCCTGCAACCCCCACATCATCCTTTGGGCTCATCCTGTTACCAAAAATTGATTAAAATAAAAGAGCTCCTTAACAGCATTAAGAAGCAGGCATTCTTTATCTGGCCAGATGCATGAGGGGAGATCTTCTCCAAAATTGTGTGTGCTGAGTAAAGTTTCTGTTTATAGACTGTGTTTTACATACATATTCATTGATTGTCCCAGAATAAATATGCATATGATAATCATTTCCCCAAAATCATTAACATATTTTCCCTCCTCTTTATGTGTGCATTCTCCTGTCCTGGGGGTCTCTCTGGTGGTCCCTGGTGGCCACAGACCCCAGTGTTGCAGCTGGCAGGGCACTGGGGCTGGTGAACTTCCAGTTCTCCCTCTTACACAATGTGCAGTTCCCTAGGCCAGGGGTTTTTGAAGAATAAGCATTGTGTTAGCTCACCAGGTATAAACAGTTCATCACCTGGTAGCAGTCCCATTGCCAGGATTTCCATGGCCCCTGGCAGAGTGGATACCTCCTGCTGCTATTTCTGTCCTTGCAAAGGTTCATCTTTAGGCAGTGCATGCTGGAAGGGGACACACCTGCCAGGCAGGGCAAGCTGCATTCCCATCCATAGAAGCATTCCCAGCTGGAAGCTTGACATTAAAATGTCACTCCTAGTCCTACAGCAGAGCTGGAGGAAAGCTGGCCCACAGAAAAGTAAGTTGCTAATACACCTGCTCCAGATGAGAGTATCAAGATTTAAATAGGCACCACATTTGCATAATACCCTTGAGATAAGCAGCACTACAGCAAAGCCTTGCAATGCATGAAGGATTTATTTTGTGTCTTATCCATTTCTGTATTCCAGAAGAGGCCATTCATCATTGTGCCAATACTTCAGAGATTTCACTGAAAGCTCCAACAGCTCTAGATTATCAAGGAATTATATATTTTTCCCTACTGAATAATCATTCCCAGAAGCCTGCGAGGAAAGAAAAAAAATCACATTTTCGTCATCACATGTAGGCTAATGACACTGCAAGCCATGATATTCACTTTTTATGACTACTCAAAGACACTGAAACCTCTCTTTTTGACCAGCTGAATGGATTTGTTCATTACTGCTTCATTTCCAGCTAAATGCACACTCAACATCTCACAGACAGGTCTTCCTCAGTGCCCTGGCTACACAGGACCTCTATAAAAAGAAAAAATCCACAGAGTTATTGCACTATCACTGTAATGAGGGATTTGTCCCGATTCAGGAATATGGAATGGAAATTCCTGTTCTTACAGGCTCTACACAGCCTCCTCTGCATGGGTCCTGCCTCCCCTGCCAGTCTGGGGACCCCCACACCACCTCATGGCAAACCCAGGCCAGTCTTTGAAAACTCACTGCTGCCTGCCCTGGCACTTGAGCTGGCCAACAAGGAGCACTGGGAGCTGGACAGTGGCAATACTTTTACTCCAGCAGTGACTCTTTTGTTCACAACATCAGAGGAATCTGGGAAAGCCAAGAAAAGCTCAAAACTTGTGGACAGGTGGGATATTTAGAGAGGTAGAACCTTGTATTGAAGTGGTTTGAGGGCTTAACTCACTTAAGCTCCTCTTGAAACTGTCAGGCTCAGATATATGGTGATGAGGCTATAAAACTTTCCTGTTGAGACTAATGTATTGATCAATCCAGAAGCTACATGAAATTTGTCCCATCTGGAGAGAATTCTGTATGTGATATCTTGCCATCAGTCGTCTGTGATAGCCTTTAAACCTCCAGCCTCTGCTTTGATACACATGTGGTTTAACTCAATCTGCTTTCCTTAAATAGATAAGTGAACACATCTGGCAGTGATGTTTAGACTGGGAAAACCTTTTGATAAGGGGAGGGAGGTTACTGAATATCAAAAAAAGCCCTGTACCATCACTGCTGGAATCAGTGGAACTTACTGCTTGTTATTCATTTGCTCTGAATCTTCTGCAAAGAGACCCTTGAAAACTACTACAGATAACACCCATGCTTTAAACGGATGCAGCCACGGATCATGGACAAAAAGTGTGCACAAATGTCAATACTGTGATCACTCTTACTTGCAATACCTGTTAACACTCAAAAAGCATCTTCAAAGACCTGTAAATAATACACACATTCACTCAAAGGAGGAAGCCAGTGGAGGAATGTTGCATTTGGCTATAGGAGAGGCGAAAAGGATAATGCAACACAGTTCTTTGTGTAATGGAGAAGCAGAAAAGAGCTTTACTTAAAGAAACACTACACTTATATATATAGGGTAGTTCGTGTAATACAAAATAGAAAAGGCTCATTGGTCCAAGAAGGCAACACCTCTTTGAAAACATGCTTTCTGCAAAAAAACATGTCTCTTACATATTTGATCATTGTTATAATTTCTTGTCCTTGAGCAGCCTGAGAAACCCAAGGCTTCAAGGCTGCTCTTTCCCTGGTTCCCAGCAGTATCCAACAACAGAGGAAGTGGAGCTACTTCAGGAGATTCCTTGCTCTTCTGAGCCCAGTGGCCCTCATCACCCAGGCCCAGCCCAGTGCACAGCTTTCAAAAGGACAACAGGCATGAAAGTATGTGCTGCAAAACCTCATGGGACAGCTTGTAGCACAAGCCAAATCTTTACAAAGCACCGAGGAGTCCCAAGGAAAGACACATGGTTTGAGTACTCAGCTATGGGAACGGTTTTGTGTGGTGGGCACCAAAGAACCCAATCCCAGAACTCTTCACAAATCTGAGTCAAATGCAGTGAACCACTACTTTCCTTTCTCAAAACAGCAGCATTTTGCACAGTCACCTTCCATGTGGGACCTGCCTGATTTTGTCACAGGCTGAGGTGTCTCTGACAGCTCACAGAGATGGAACAAAGGGGCACAGACCAGCACAGCTCACAGTCAGGCACAGGACACATCCCAGCTCTGCAATCTGCCCCATCCCACAGCCCAAGCTGGATGACTTCATCCCTTCTCACTGCACAGATCCCCACTGGGCTGGTTAGCAGGACAGATGTGCTCTGCTTTACAGCAGGAAGACTCTTTGGTAGAGCAACAGCGAGAAGTATAATCATTCTTTAAATGAAAACTGATCCAAACCTGACAGGGATGCCAACAGAGACTCAGAATCCCAGAGGAGAGGGCTTGCTTGCGAGATTTGTGGAATTTCCTGCTTCTGGACCAATTAGAAATAGTACAAGGTCATAACAATATATTCTGATGACAGTGTACCGTGTCACTCATCATTTTGGCCTGAAAATTGGAATTAGAGATGAAATAATGGGAAGAAGAAACTTCGTTCACACTTGCAAGGTTTCCTCAAAGACTCTTCAGGGAGACAGGAGTGTTGTTCTTCCATCTGTATTCTCTCACCCATCCCATCTTTATAGACGCTCACCTGGCAAATTACATCTGTTTCTGGAACGTGTTCTCAGGAATTTGAGTAAAGGATATTGTAGTTGTAAATGAGAACATCCACACTGCCTGGCAGACAGTGCATCCACTGTGCTCAAAGAATTAATCAACACATTTCAGAGTGCCTCAGGAAAAAAAAAAAGGGAAATTCAAGGGGTCATTGATCCCTGTGGGTTAGGTATTCTACACTGTTAAAATTTCTGGTCATCTCGTAATCTTTCATACATCAAAGCCATCAATAGCTCTGGGAGATAAGGAAGAACTGTTATCCCACTCTTCTGGAGGGAGAACCAAGAGATGCAGAGCACAGGCTCAACACAAAGCAAGATCTTGACTGTTGGCTTTATGAACTGTCAGTGGATCCTTTCACACTGGGCAAGGCTTGCTCTGAGCTCTGTTGAAACCTCACGAGCCCTAAATCTGCCACTGCCTCAGTTTTGAGCTGGCAGAGGTGGTTTGTGCTGACTGAGCTGCCGCTCCCCCCCTGTTCAGTGCTGCACAAATTGCAGTTTCCAACTCTGGCAGCGCCAGGGCTCCTGCTGCCCTGCAACCCAAGCAAAGACTCACACCTGCAGTGTTTGCACTGTGTGCCACACAACAGCAGGAGGGTCACAGCCTCCAGACCCCGTGGCATTGCTGAACCCCCTTCTTGAGCTGAACTTGTGATGTGGCTTTGCCTTGATGCTTCAAACCACTGGTGGCCAACCCCTTGTTCTGTCTCCCACCCACAGCATCACCCTGGGTGCCCTTTCCCTTTCCCATGGAGCAGTTCTCCTTTCCACCAGCCCTATCAACTCTCCCATTTGGCACAACACAGGCCAGTAGGTTGAGGAAGGCAATTCCTGCCCCTCTGCTCTGGTCAGACAGCACCTGGCTGCTGTGTCCAGCTTTGGGTTCCTCAGCACAGGGACCCTGTTGGGGTGGGTCCAGAGGAGGCCATGAAGATGCTCCAAGGGCTGGAGCATCTCTGCTCTGGAGACAGGCTGAGTTGGGTTTGTTCAGCCTGGAGAGGTGAAGGCTCTGGGAAGACCTTTATTACAGCCCTTCCATACACAAATGAAGCTTGTAAGAAAGATGGGAACAGACTTTTTAGCAGAACCTGTGGAGTTAAGACAAGGGCTGATGGTTTTAAAATAAAAAAGAGCCATTTTAGACTAGACTGATGAATTTTTTTATACTAGGATGGTGAAACACTGCTAGGAAGGAGGATGTCCAGAGAGGTGGTATGGCTGCTGAGTCCCTGGAACATCCAAGGCCAGGTTGGATGGGGCTTGGAGCTACCTGGGCCAGTGGAAGGTGTCCCTGCCCATGGCAGGGGCTTGGGCTGCATGATCCTTAAGTCCCTTCCAACCCAAACAATTCTGTGATTTTATATATAACTTAGTGGCTGGAAAAGGGGATGATGTCCATAGGAAAGGTAGCTCAGAAATGGCTGAGGGCAGCCAATAGCATTAACAGAGCCCACTCCTCTCCTTTCCTGAGAGGCCCCCAGGAAAGCAGGAGGCTGGGATGGGCTCCAGGCCAGGGGAATTGTCCTGGCAGGCCAGATGCTGCTCATGAGCCAGACACTGGGCAGCCCAGCTTGAGATTATTAAACAGCAAAATCTCATCACTGTTTATGGCCCAGTCCAGGTTCACACACAAGCCCTGTATCCCAATCTTCTGACCCAAATGTAGGCAGCAGGTTTTCAAAATCTGGACTCGAGCCCAGAATGGAATTTTCAAGCTCTAGCCACCTTTTTTCACTGGTGCTTTTGCATTTCTGATGTCAATATCATTTTAGGTAATAATATGTTTCAAGTCAATTCACTGTCTGGCCTTCATACACATACAAAGTCTGACAGGCAAATAAAGAAAAGAAACATATATTTGATAGATTTAAAAGCTGTTTCCATTTGGATTTCCTTTTAATAGAAACATTCTGTTGATCTTTGGTTTTGTGGAAGTTGAGGGTGCTGGATTTTTTTAATAGAAAGTAATTCAGGGGCCAAATTTGCCTTAATGGGGTCCTGTCAATCCCTTCAAATACCACCTTGGAAAACTGCAATTAAAATGCATTTCAAAACAACAGGACAGGCACTAAGTGGAAAGGGTAGATTGTTGAAATATCCTCCAGTTCATTGCCTGGGTTTTTGTAAATTCTGCATGATAGAAACATGCTTTTAAAATACAGAGGCAAGTAAAAGAAAATAGAGAAGCTTCATAGGCAGAGGTCATATGGATCATGAATAACTCAGAAGTAGTTGCCATCCAGGACTTGAGCACTACCTAACTGGATTAGAAGTTCAAACCCATGAAGACACAGTGACCAAAACAACATAGGGAACCTAGCCCTGGTGGGCAAGTACAGAAATATTCACAGGTACATTTTTACTTACACAATTCAACATTTCAAAGTAAGTCTCTGATAACAGAGTAACACACCTGTCATGTCAGCATTGCCACATAAAAGCCTCTCTGACAAAAAAAAAAAAGTCTCTAAGGACTGGAATACCATGATGTGCAAGGGATTATAAAGCATCTGATGGAGGAGGAGATTTACAGGAGATTTACAGATAGAGAAGATTGCTGGATTTATTAGTTACTACTGAAGGAGTGTATTTTGACAGATCTGTGTTAGTACAGGTGTCTGGCACAGAGCATGATGCCAGGGAAGTTGCTTCCATTGCCCTTGCCCTCCCCTTGGAATGGTCCAGCAGAAGTTTTGCTGCTCCAGAAGGCAGCAGAGCCAAAACCCTCAGCAATGATCTGCCACAGAGAAATGCTCCAGGAGCTCTCCTGGCACACAGCTGAAGGCTACACCCACCTCCATCCTTGATGGGAGCTGCACATCAAACACACACATAAATTAGCAGCACCAGGGTTTCCAGGAGCCAGAGCCCAGCAAGGAAAGAGACTGCCAAATCTACCAGGGCTCCCAAACCTGCCTTGTGTTTTGTGCTATTCTTTGATTATACTGACATCTAAAGGTCACCAAATTAACTGTGTTAAACTTCCTGGCACATTCTTTCTGCTTCTGTTTCCCTTATCTGATGTCATCTCGAAAAATCAATGAACACTTGCTACATTGTTAAGAAAAATGGAAAACTGGTAATACATTACAGAGCTTTCACTGGTTTGGTTTTTAAATAAAAGACTTATGGGGAAGGAAAAAAACCAACAGAAGTCTGAGTCTGTTAGTACCAATATATCTGCACGATCAACAAAGTATGAAGAATCAGGAAGATTATTATACATCAGAACTGTAGACCTGATTCATTATTTACTTCTGCATTACCCCGTTGGTTTCTAAGAAGGAATTCCAGGTATTCAGCAGTACAAGAAAGAATTAATCTAGCCCATATATCTTACATTTCAGCAGTAATTCTTCTTTTTACAACAAATCCAAGAGGGGACAGAGCTCTGTTTGCACAAGCTGGAATCCCATTTTGTGCCCTGGAACACTCTGACATCTCTCTTAATGCCCTATTCAGTTTTACCAGCCTGCAGGGAAATAAATGGGGAAATGAAGAGCAGTGGTCTAAACCTGCCATGCCACAGGCAGGGATCAGCCAAGTTTTCAGCACATTGTCACTTGGTGTCACACAGCACATGCAGATGGCTGAGCTGCACCAGCCCAGTGCCCGTGATGGGTAAAAGCAGCTCCACAGCCAGCTGGAGCCACAGCCAGTGGTGCTGGTGTCAGGAACCAGCTCTGCAGAGAGGGAGGTGAGGGACAAAGTCACAGCCCCATCCTGGTCACCCAGGGTGTCCCCACAGGCAACAGCCTGGAAAAGCCAGGCAAATCCCCAAGGGCCCTTCAAAGAGAAAGGCAGGTCTGAAAAAGGGTTAAACAGAGGGCAGCTAACTTATTCACATCTCATGTCTCCAAAGGGGGCACATCCAAATGAAACAAGTCATTCACTCAGCCTGAACCCCTCGCAGCTCCTCTGAAGGACAGCAACCCCCTGAGTTTCCTTTCTGCAGCCAAAGCAGAGCCAGGAGCTCAGACAAAGCTGTGCAGTCCAGGAGCCCCAGACTCTGCTCCAAGTGTTTGAACATGTATATTATTATTATTGTTAATAATAATAACAGTTTTGCACACGTGAGCACAAAGTAGCCATCAGCTTCTCAGAGCCAGCTGCCTTGAGGGAATGAGCACCCTGCAGCCCAGGGTAAACACCAGCCCCTGAGCCCCCTAAGCCAGGCTGCCATCAGCAGGCTGGCACTGAGTTAGACACTAATCAGATTAGGATAAATAGCTTTAATCTGACATTCAGGAGTGAAAAGTCCCCACACCTCCTCTACCAGGGCTTTGAGCAAGCCTGGCTGCTGCAGCTTCACACCCAAATCATGAAGTATTTGCCTTATTCCAGCCAGCAGTTTTATCATCTTAATCATGGATTAAACGACTGTATTTAAGGAAAGAAAGGGATTGGGTTTAAACAGGCAGAACAAAGGGTGCTGCTCTATCTCACAGGCAAAACAGCAGGGCTGGGGAAAATGTCCCCAGGCTGAAGATGGCAGAGAGTGGAGGGGTCTGAGGCAGCCAGGCTGAGCAGGGTGAGGATGCTCTCAGCATCAGAGTGGACAGGGGAAGCAGGGTCAGCAGCACTCGTGAGGGGACCTTGGAGATGCCCAGCAGCACCATCAGGGTGAGCAGACACCAGAGCCTGCCCACCCAGGCAGAGATGCCCAAGGGAGTGCACATCTTGCAGCTGCCTCAGCACCCCTGGGCTTTGCTTCACACACACACTGTGTTTGAGAGCAAGAGCAGCAAAGCCTGGGGTTTGGTGCTTATTAAAGCCTGAAAACACACACACACAGAGTGCTCCTCATTTCCTCCCTGCAGCCACATCTCCCCACTCCCCCATCACCTGCTTGCAGCAAAGAGCCATAAACCCAACAGCTCTGGGGGCTCTGTCCCACCATCAAGCCCTGCTTCAATCAGCTCCAAGGCCATCTCAGAGTGCTGCCAGCAGAAAGCAGCAGACTTGCAAACACAGCGACATAAACCTTGCTTCCTTAGGGGGAGGAACAAAAAGAACAGCCAAAGATGAAAGCAGAGAGCCCTGCTGCTCTGTCCTCTGCTACAGTCAGACACAGCACCAGCCCTGCAACAGTGCCAGTGAATTAAAGCCTCAGTGCTGCAGAAGTGCCAGTGGGTATTGTAACTCCACAGGTACATCATCACAAGTGGCCAGAGCAGAGCAGAGAGGCTGACACAGGACTGGTTCCTGCTGTTCCCCCAAACCACCACAGAAACAGGCAAACAAACACGGGACAAGCAAAACCAACACCTGCTTTTTATTTAAAAGCACTCATCCTGCAGAGGCTGAATCCTCCACAACACACAGAAACCCAGCCCTGGAGCAGAGCTATCATTGGTAACCAGGCAAAACATTTAGTGAGGATCACTGGGATTTTTGCCCAAGTAACACCTCCAGGACTGGGCTTCAGCTGTTTTGATTTCCCTGGCAGACTGATGTCATTGGCTCGCTTAAACAAGGGCTTGAGTTGCCTTCCTTGCCATGACCTCTCCATGCAGAATTAGAAGGTTTATTTGTTCTAAGATAAAGTATGGTGACACATTAAAGATGCCCTCATTCCTCCTCTTAGATCAGCTTGACATCTGTTTCAAAAATGTTATGAAACACTCCCCGAAGCTGCTGCAGAATTGAATATTACGATATTTCACCAAGGCGCCGCTCGAGCGAACTTTCACCCCCAAGTGAAAGTGTGAGTGTCAAAAGTGAAAACAAACCACTCAGAGCCTTTCACTGGGACAGACCTTCAGTGACACTGGGTGTAGGGAAATAACTGCAGATGGTATTGTTGTGGGGGAAATCTCACCTGCCATGAAATCTCACCCCGAGCGAACACTCGGTGCTTATAAGATCGTATCGTCGTGGTAACACATCCAGACTGCAGCAAGGTCATTCCACAGGAAGCCCTCACACAACAACAGGGGTTTGTTCATTGTGGTTAATGGTACTAGAAGGGGGTGTGGAGGAGAAAAAAAAAAAAAAGCCTAGCCAAATATTTTTGCTACAGATAAAGCAGGCTTCAGTGAGAGAGAGTTGTTTTTTTCCATGTTTAAAATGGGGAAACAAAAGCAGCAAAAATATGATGTTCATTGAAAATGAAAGAGGGGGTCTTTAACAAAAAAATGTAAAAGGTTGATATATTAATCATGAAAAAAGGAGAATGCTTGCCAACTTAGTGGAATTTTCTCACACATAACAACCCAACAGTTTCGGTGCTCCTTGCACAAATATCTCTCTCAAAGCCCTTGGGTGATGCACAATTTCCACTTCTCCCATGGAAATGAATCTGGAGAGTAGGTTTTAGCCATGCAGAGGTGCTACAGGAGAAGAGTGATGCCAGCAGAGACACAGACACACTGGAGAGCACAAAGAAGATGGGGATACCCTGGTGAGGGTTTGGAGGGAGAGCAGAGAAAACTCATGGTCAGTGAAAAACTGAGGATGCCATGAGGCTCATCTATGATCAAAGCCCCTGCAAGCAAGCTCCACTTCAGACTGAGACAAGGAAAGCAGCAGCAGAGTCTGTTCAAGTCCTCACCTCCATAACCATGAAGCCATCCTTCAAATTTCTTTTATTATTATTTTTTAAATTATTTTTATTATTATTTTTTTACTACCTAAGTAGTAATGCCCTGCCTCCAAAAAAGAAAATCCTAAAAAAAACTTTCCTAATCTATAAACAGCTAAAGAAACAGCCCAAACCCATGTGTCCACAAAAGCAGATGACTGTGCTTTTCATTTAGATTCACAATTTTTTTATTCAAGGTGGTGAACCACAATGACTTAGTTCATTCACCGGAGTCAGCTCAGCCTGTGCTCCAGTCTCTCTGGGATAAAATCCACTTAGTGCCTTCCACCTCACACCATCCCACAGCCAGGGGGGTGAAGCCTTGGATGGCCTTGTACGAGCAAAGTGACATTTTTGTGACTTCAGCATCATCCCTAAATTTGAGTCTTTGGGAAACCTTGCTCAGCACAGAAGTGTGAGAAATACCAAACTGCCCCCAAAGGATCTTAATGTGGGATTACAATTCCTCCAGCTGTCCCCACCTGCATCTCTGAAATGAGCAGGCACCCAGGACACATCCCTTGGGCCAGCAGCACACATGAAAAACAATGGAAAAACTGAAAAAGTGCCCCTCCCTGTCAGTCACCCTCACTGGGGAGCCACTGAGTGCCTCCTGCTATTGCCTTTTTAATTTGTGGGTGATTTTAGGGGCCACAGAAGGGCTGTACAAAGACACCTCCTCAACACCCCATCAGCCCTGGCTCTGGCATCTCCTCTCAAACATCCTGCTTCTCAGAGCCTCATGGGGTCCTCACATGGCACTGGGAGATAAAATCCCTTCAGATGAGCCAGAAGCAGAGACAAACCACTGCTGACATAGTACAGGTGCTAAACAAGAAAATGGAGAGGGAAAGGGTTAATGGGCTTAGATACACCCTTAAACTGAGAATGGTCCCAGGACCTCTGAACACTGCAAATCCAACCTATCAGTCACTGAGAGCAGGGGCTCCTCAGCCTCTTTGAGCCCTTTCCAGGACTAAACCAACATTATTAAGTTGGTGAACATGATTAAGCTGCTGCACATTGACCTCTGCAGCCACGTGTCAGTACCTTTATAGGGATGGGGATCCTCCTTGATGTAGTGCTCCTGCAGCCATATGGACTAAAGATGCTCAGCAGGCAGCAGCTCTGCAGGAGGGTTTGCAGGCATTAAAAGCTTGTCTGTGCTTCCCAGCTGTGTCAGGTGGACAAATAAACCATCACCTGTGCCCCCAGCCTGAGCCTGCCCAGTAAGTCTGGAGCTAACCTTCCTTCTTCTCCATCCAGCCCTGGAGTGGCTGCAAAGCATCTTTGTGTGTGGTGGCATTCATACAGAAAGAAAGGGTTTCAATAAAAAGATTGACCCACCTCCAGCCTAAGCCCCAAAGAGAGTCTGAGTACGAAGTGTCCAGAGAAGCTTTGGAAAACCAGCATTTACAGGAGCTCATTTCACAGACATCATCCTGATTAGGACTGAAAGCTTCTAGAGGTTAAACACAGGAGCAACAGCCTGACTTAAAACTCCCTTCCTAAGGCTGCAATGGACCCCAAAATTCCCCTGAGCTCAGGTGAGAGTGTGATCTGTAGTACCCAACAGATTTGATCTGTGTTTCCACATCAGAGCAATAGAGAGTCTGCTGGTAATGTATTGCTCCATCTGCAGCACTGACCATGGCCAAATATTGGAAGGCACCTAAAAAAAGAGCTCCTGGAATGCCTCTTGTCTGCCAGCAGCCTGGAAATCTCTCCATTTCTAACGAGGGACAAAGATAACTGCCAGCCCCAAGACTATGGGTCAATCCTGAGGGAAAGAGCTGCTGCTGGGACATGGGAGCTGTGTCAGTACAGGGAAGTTGGTGAAACCTCCTCCTCTTCCTCAGCACCATGGCATCAAGATTATATTGGACTTTTTCAGAATGAGCATGCATAGACAGAGAGGAGGAGAAAGGAAAAAAGCCTCTGTGCCTGAGCCCAGTGCAGGTGTGATTTGTGCCTTGCACGCCAAGCAACAGGCACATGGGTTCACAGTGTGATGGAGCCAAGGCAAACAAGACACAGCAAGGCCCAGTTTTGGCCCCCTCAGGATCCATAATCCACCCTCTGGGAGCTGTGGGGGGCAGGTTATTCCTAATTGTGTCTTGTTGAACTTGGCTCTTTAACCAGCAAATCTTTTGCTGTCTTGGCCAGAGTCCTCAGTCTCACACCTTGGAGGGGCTTACCTCTTTTCTTGGATTGGTAAGTTAAAGAAATCCCTTATGTTGACACATGTTAGATGTCTTTGATCAAAACCCACTAATCTTTATAAGAAGTAGTTAGGATGACATGCTGTGAACCTCTCCAATGCATAGGGAGAATTCTTCACAGAGAGGACAAGATCCTCCCTTTCATACTCCAGCTTCACTGATTGCCATCACCTTTGTCTGCATTTTCCCCTCCTAACCAGCAGCAAAACAGAGAGTTATGCCCAGCAGAGGTGAAGAACATCCCTCTGCAAACACAGGTATAAATCCCAATAGCCTCACTCCTCACTGATACACACAGTGAGTTAAGGAGAGCCCTTCTGAGGAAGAACCACCAAACCCTTCAGTTTATGCTTGGCCAGCGACATCCTTGACCTAGAGAAGCGAACAGCTGGTATTTTTCATGCAGGAATAACACTGCCCCAAACACACTCTGGAATGCTGGGACCAGAGCCTACTTTAATGAGTCCAAGAGGGTAAACCCCCCTTTCTGCAGTCACTTGCCACCAGCCACATCAACAAGCCCAGGGATGCTGAAGCCTCTGGAGCAGGCAGCCTGGAAGCTCTGTGGAAGTATGTGAAGCCCCTGGGTATCTTCCAGACCAGTCTTTCCCTCTGTTTTCCCTCCATATTTCTTATTTTGGCCCAGTGGAGAGCACAACTGTGTTTTCTCAAACTGAACTGATCCAGGCTTGAAAAGGGGAGGATGAGGTGTGAAACTGTCAAGTTTCCAAAGTCTGAGGGATTTGTTAGTCTAGTGCAGAGATGAAGAAACCTGGGGTAGAAAAGACAAAACATTTCAGCCCTCCCTCCTGCAGACTCAATGAGAACAACCTGACATTCAAAGAGAAGTTCCCTTGCTGGCCCACTCAGCTCTGCCTGCTGTAGGGAGGGCTCAGCTGGCCCTGCCCTGCCCTGCTGGGCTGGCAGCAAAGCTCACAGGCAGCCAGGGCCTGAGGGATGTCTCAGCATCACACCTCAGCTATGTTTTAGTGCATCAGTGACAAGGTCAAAGAGAGATAATGCCTTGGCTGCTCCCATTCTCCCAACCCCTCAACGGCTCTGTGACCTAATTCCCCCTCTCACCTGCAGGTTACCCAACCAAATCCCATCCCTCTTACCCAGAGAGCTGCTTCAGCCATGCCTCTGCTCCTTCTGCAGGGGCCAACCCTCCTGGACTTCTGCAAGTTACCTTTGCTGCTGTACCTACAGCACCTGCCTGCTTTAGAAGACAGGAACTGGGGATGAACACTCCCTTTTGTTCCCACAGCAAAAGAAACCATCACCTGTTTGGTTAGTGGTGTGCTGCATGCAGAGGCAGTGCAAAAGTTTCAGTGTTTTCCCTGAAATAGGAAATAAACCAACCAAAAAAACCATCAGTTGCTTAATGCATTGCAGGTTCCTGTCTGATCTGCTCAAAGTTTTCTCAGCCCTGCCAAATCCCAAGCATCTTCCTCTGGTGTGTATGTCTTGGATTATCATTTCACAGGGGAATTCACTGCCTTTTTCTAGTTTGCACCTCCTTTCCTTATTTCTGTTCTGCATTTCCCACACTTTCTGATCAGTCAATACACCGAACATGAGAAATGGAAACTGGATAAATCAGCATCACACCTTGTCCAATTACCTCCCATTATAACCACATCCAGATGCTACACTTAGAAGTTGCAAGAAATTCCATTGGGGATGGTTATAAAATTTAAAGCACATCTATTCCATTCCTCTGTTATCAAGTCACAATATTTCCCCTTTTAGCATCAAATACATATATAATTTGCAATACACATAGCCCTCATCCCAAAATAGCAGGGAAAAAGCAGAGTTGGACATTTCCAGTACCTGCAGACCAGACCAGACCTTACACAAAGCCAAGGCCAAAACACCAGGAAACCTGTGGCAGGAGAGAACACAAGATCTTGTGCACAACATGAAGTAACCCTGTTCTGGATCTGGACCTTTGCAGCCTCCAGATTTCTCTAGACATGCTTCCAGTGGTATTTTTTGCTTCTTTAAGAGCTTGCAGGCAGAGCTACACCAGGATTCCCAGATCACTGTGTCCCATGGTATTAGTGAGAGCCTGCATATGGCCCTTATGATTATATCAGTGTCTTGAAGGCACCTGTGATTGATTTACACAAAGCTCCTTCACTTATGTCACTGACAGCCAGTGAGGCTCAAATTTACAGCAAAAATTCCTGATCTTAATCCATAAATCCATCACCTTGCACTTCTATGTCAAACCAACTTCTATTGCTCCCCCTCTCCAATCCTCCTCCTCTGCTGATGCCTCCCCACAGTCCATCATCAGCCACAGCTTCACTAATGGAAATATTTAATAAAATCAGCCATAAAAGCCACTTCACAAGACTCCACCTCACAACATATTTAGTCCTGACAACTCTGCTATCAACAAAATCCATCACATGTCCTTTAATCAGCTCCCTGTAGACTAACTTTTAAAATCTTCCTTTAATCCTTTTTTTCTCTGACTAAACTAATAACTTCTTATGTGGCACAACAACTTGAGCAACCACAAATAACATTCCTGGGTTTTCCTAGAAGAAGATAGTGCAGTTTACAGAGGTGCCATATTTGACCCATCTGATGCTCCTAAACTGAACCTGCATGCCATCCCACTTTCCAATCCCCTATGTCTTTAACAATCTTTTCTCCAATATTCATTGCAATGTTTTTCCTTCTATTCAGGTCAAACCCTAAGCTCTACAGTTATTCACTACAACTAAGTCTTTTGTTACAGTCACTATAAAAACACAATTAAAGCTGGATTATGATATGCTTATGCAGAACAGTATGTTAATCCACAAATGGTCCTGTGGAAGCCACATTTGGAGTCAAATCACAGCTGGTGCAAATAAGAAAACTGGAATTGCACCCAGAGGAGATTAATACAGCACCTTGCTAATTCACACTGAAGGTGAGAAAACCACGTTGAATATTTCCAGCTAAAGGGAGCAAGAGAAGTACAAAGAAATGCATCACAAAATGCTCTCCTTTTCAGTTTCAAGGAGCAATCTCTGGGTGAACATCATGGAGCACTGCAATGAGAGGAGCATGCTATATATAGCTAATGAAATCTTGCTAACATTAGACATGGCTACAGCATCTGTTACTAAATCTTTGCTGAGCAGTGTACATAGACCAGCAGTTTCTAGGGAGCCTGTAGGAAAAGCAATGTACTGAAATGAAGCTTTGTCAGCTTCTATTGTACGTAACTGCAACGTTAAATTGAGGCTTAATATTTACTGCTGTGTCATCTCCACAGGCAATTATCATCAGTGCCTCAGGTGATCCTCAGGTGATGCTGAACACCACAGCACCAGCGATTTCCCTGGCTGTCCTCATTACTCTCCAGAAAATTTTCAATCAACACAAAGGAAATTATGCCCAAGGTACAGCTGTAAGGCTCAGACCTGCTCTGATGAACTCAATCTGCATCCACAGGATGGCCTGTTGGAGGAAATTGTCACCATAAAAAAACCTCTCGAGCATCTTCCTCATGCTGAGCATGGATCCCAGAGGCCCATCCTGCAGGAGCCCCTTGCCACAGCTGCCCCAGGGGCTCAGTGCACACACAGAGCTGTGCAGTGCACAGGGCTGGGACTGTCCCACCACTTGGGACACCTTCCCCTGAGCTGCAGCTCCTCCAGGTCCAGGCCACAGGGAAAACAAGAGAAAGGCTGATATTGCTTCCCCACCACCAGGGATCTGCTAGTTCAGTGTGCTGCTGCCTGGAGAGGCTCCCTGGAGCAGAGGCTGGGCAGTGTCACAGGAATCAAGCAGGGATTTATCCCAAGGCCT
>JAOTQP010000792.1:2607574-2620053 GCA_026413545.1 Cichladusa arquata
ATGGCCCATTAGCAGATAATATGTGCCACGGAGATAAGGGTCACTGCCCCACCTGGCTCAACAGATGGTGACAGAATTCACATTTCTGGTATTGCAACCCAAGACATGATGGCATCACTCCTGCACACCAGATCCCCCAGCTGCAGCAGACCCAGCCTGCCCATGTCCAACCTTTCCCATTTTCAAGTCTATCAAACACCCCAAGCACTGAAGCTCTCAGCAGGAGCAGGTGTAGCTTGACCCAGAGCCCAGCAGGTTTCTTCACCACCATCACTGTACTACTCTCAAACACTGAGGGCAAGTTTCCCATGGGCCCAACAAATCAGTGAAGCAGAAACCACCTGCTCAGAAACACAAAAGAGGCCACACCAGGGCAGCAACAGCTTTGCAGGGAGCTGAAAATGCCAGGTTGCTGCTGATAGACCAGCTACAGCAGAGTGGTGCAGACATAGTACAAGGATCAGCTCCTCCAGGAAAGGGCTCACCCCAGCAACCACCACACCTCATAGATCAGCTCAGAACCTACAGAAACAGGTAATGAATTTTGCTCTGTGGCAGGATCACAGACTTTTAAGGTGTCAGCTCCATCTTCACTGCCTGGCATAGAGCAAGTGTGGCAATGCTTAGAAGTGTGCTCAGGAGACAGGGGGGAGTTAATTTTCAGAGACACAGAAAGAAGGCAGAAAAGAGAAGTGATACATACACAGGAAGTCAGTATGATAAAGCAAGTTTTACAACACTGTCTTTACATTATCCAGTATGTATACATGAGAATGTAAAGTCTACACCACTAGTTAATAAATCTCTTTGCCTGGGACTCTTGTTGTCCTCTTTTGCTGACAGTGCCAAGGCTGGCAGCACATAGGAAAACAAACTCCTCTTCCATCAATCTGCTCTGCTTGTGCTATCTTAGAGGTTCACTGGTGCTGGGAAAAAGCTGATATTACACTCAGGTGTCCTGCATTGCACCTGGGCAGCACAAGCCTCAAAGACCTGGAAAAATGTTTTGCCCAATGCATAAAAAAGGTCTCCAGAATACTTCCCCCTCGGCAGTGGACATACTAGATGAGGGAAAATTCAGAGTTTCATGTTACCTGGTTTAAAACTGACAACAAAAAATAAAAATCATCAAGGAGTTTGTGTCAGTCTGGCTTGTGGAAGTTTAGCAGCCTGTTATTTCAGTGCTTGTGACTGGCATTTCAGCAGGATGCATCTCCATCTATTTTTGATGCTTGGATCAAAGGGCTCCTGAAACTGCAACTGTCAAAGAAGATTTTATAAAAGACTTTTAAAATCCCTGGTCAGTGTCCTTCCCCAGACTGGGGCTGGGTTATCAGGTAATACTGTTCAGAAAGCTTGTTGCACTTGTGACTTGTATTGGTTTTTGCAGTGATTAATTCTCAACAGGCCAATTAGAGGCAGCCTTCATTTCCTGGCATGTAAAGGTTATTCTTCTAAGTAGGCTGGATTGCACCTCAGTGAAGCTGGAATTGCCACCCTGTAGGGACATCAAGGCCTTAAAAGGCACCTCTCAATCATAGAATTAGAAATTTGAAGTGGGAAGAAGAAAACCACTCATGCTCTTCCTGAGGAAATCTTTCACACTCTGTGTTTCAATGGTGTTTAACATCTCCTGAAGTGCCTCCACTGGACTTGTATGACCTTGTACACCAAATCTGAGATCCTGAAGGCTATTCAGGATCTTTCCTCTAAGTCTTTTCCTGTCTTTCATTCTTTCCTCTAAGGCTGTCTTTCCTCTAAGTCTTTCATTCTTTATTTCCCCACAGCAATTTTTTTCTTACCAGTCAGCTGCTTGAATGCCTGATGCTTTTTTACATCCTTCCAGCTTCCTTTTATTTTTGATCACCAGCATCCACATCCTTGTTGTGACATGTTCTGCCACGAGCTCTGCACGTTGATCAAGTGTCCCAAAACATAATGTTGCCCTTCATACTTAATTATTATAATCCACTGGAACACTTGTGTGAAATGCTTTGAAGCTGTATGGTTAAAATTCATAGTAAAAATTCTTGTGAATGGTTCAAATTCTTGTGAAAGTCGAGTGCTGTCACCTTGAAGGTGGTTCTGAGAAGGGAAAAGAGGTGTAGAAGGAGTTTCTCCATGGTCCAAGTGGGTATTGCCTCAGAGTATCAGATGTTTTTAACTGTACTGTGCAAAGTGAGAGCAATTCTAAAGCAACACAGTGCAACCAACAGTCCCATCACACAGTCATCTCACAGTCCTTAAGCTTCAGAAAATAAGGAGGCTCTGAGCTGAGATTCTTTTAAAAATTGTTAGGAAGTTAGCCATTTAAATTTTCTTTGCAACCTTCAGTAACGTCAGTACTTTCCTACCAATTTAAATGAAAATGTGGCTGTAACTAATTAAAGGTGGATTATACATTCTGCTTGACAGAAAGACTTAGCTTTGTGCAAAAGTAGATTTGCCAGTTATGTGGCATTGCCAAATTTCCTGCCCTTGTCCAGAGTCTTCTCCGACTTTTTCAGTATTTTCCATCAGGAAAGGTGTTTTCCCAGAGCACCAGCCACATCTTCTTCTTTCTCTCACTACATTTTTGCTCCTTGTTCACATACACTTACACAGTTTATTTATGTGCATGGTTTTGTACAGTCTTATAGAAAATAAAGGCATAACACTAGAAATTAGCAGAGATTTTCTTTTCTCTCTATCTCTCTCTTTTTCCTTTTCTAGCATGCCTTTGCACTTTTCACGTTTCCTCTCTCTCATTCTTCCTCCTCCCTTGTGATCTTCCCAAATCCCTTAATTCAGAGTAGAGGAAACACAGTTCAATGGAGCCCTCTCTTGGCCTCATGTGGTAACTTAGCTCTGCAAAACTCAGACTTTTTTATGAATGAATTCAAGATCAGTTGCATAACTTGAATTTGCTGGGGAGCACAGCTCCTGTTGGTGTTGCTAATGTTGCTGCTGTTACTGTGGTTTTTATTTAAACAGCTCTTTGGTGACTCTATTTTATGTGTTTGTGTCTGCAAGCTGGAGCCTGGGTGCAGAGAGATGTACATAGACCAGCTCGAATCCAAGAAATAAATGACTGCAAAACTCTGTGAATTTCCTCTTCAAAAGACAACAAAATTTAAATATCTATCCTAACCATCTTCTACTGCAAGTGAAGTGGACAAAAAGGTGGTCTGAGGACAAATAGGTCAGCAAAACTGAGAAGATGGCTGAGAAGATAATTCATATCTCTGCCTTCACCTTTTTAGCTCAAAACTTTGAGTAATCCAAGGCTGATGTCATCACTTTGTTGCTCCAGAATGAGAGGGAAAGGCTGTGGATGTGTGTACCTGGACCTGAGCACAGCCTTTGACAGCATTTCCCACAGCATTCCTGGAGAACCTGGCTGCTCATGGGGTGGATGGGTGCTCTCAACTGGGTAAAATCTGCCTGGCCAAAGAGTGGGGGTGAGAGCACTTAGATCCAGTTGGTGGCTGATTTTAAGAAACTGTGGTCTTCGAGGTCCATACAAAGCCCAGAGGGACACCAGATGTAACTTCTTGCTGAAATCACTGAGCAAGAGATGAACAATCTCACTGATTTATTTAATTACAGAAGGGAATCTACTCAGATCCAATATAATACTGATACTATCCCATCAGTGCCCAGCCTAGGCTTTCTGGACCTGCAGTGGAATCATGCTCTGTGGCAATCCTGCTTCTTTCCTGCCTGTCCAGAGCTTTCCCTGAAGAATAAAATATCATATTCGAGCCACCTGACTTACAGAGAAACACTGTCTACTTCTTACCACTTCTGTATTACCCAACAAATTGCTTCTCCCACATCTCTCCATCCTCCCTGGAAGGGAGCAGAGCTATAAAAGCAGCAGATTTGCAGCTGTCTGTGCAACACCCTCACAGACACATCCATTAGATCCATCCCTGAAGCGTTCAAGGCCAGGCTGGATGGAGCTCTGAGCAAACTGGAGCTGGATGATTTTTGAGGTCTCTTCCTACTCAGACCATTCTACAACTGTGTGTGGCATGTGAACATGTGTTCAGGGGCACACACATGCGCATGTGCCTGTAGCAAGGTGTACATAACACCTTCACCCTGTACCAAAGGAGCTCAGCTCAGCCCACCCTCTTCTCCACATGTCCCTCTGAGAAGGTTTTTTGCTAGAGGAAACACCAGTCTTTATCACTACTGTTCATTTTGGGCACCTGCTGATCATTTCTGTTTCTTTGAACAAGCTTTCACTTCAATAGCTCCAGAAACCAAGGGAAGATGAAACAAATTTCCCCAAGGTCGTTCAGCCAGCATCCTCCCAGCTGCTGGCCTGCTGAAACCCAGTTTAGGATGCTGTCAAAGAGCTGGGACCCACAGGGGTCCTAGACTTTTTGAAAGGTTTATCCTCAGATCTTTCTCCATTTCAGGCTGTTCCAGTCCAGCAGATTTACTGGCTTTGGCAGATCTACCAGAGCTAAATTAGCACAAGCAGAGGTGAAATTATTTACACCCCTGTACCCCACAGACCTGCAGTCTGAGCTGTGTGGCCCTGTGGATAGGAGATAAGGATGTGGGGAGTCTCTTCCCCATCCTAAAGATTCCCTCTTGGTCTCATGATGCTCTGCAAAGGATCCCTATCTCTCTACCAAGCACTTGTGAGACAGAGCCAACAGCATTTCAGTTTTGAGCTCTGTAGGGTAAATCTGCCCCCAAGTATCACTGTCAGGACAAGGCAAACTCCAGCTTTGCCCTTCTGTTGCCTTTGGTGTGAAGTTCAGAATTTCTGCTCAAGCCTACAAATTACAGAGCCCAAGTGAAGTCACAGCTTCAGATGAGGAATAAAAAGCTCGAGTGCAGACTTCAGTGCAGTTCAAGAAATAAATGTTTTGCTGCACTTCAAACAGGGTGACAATGAAATGAGAAGTCAGCCAGACCTCCTTGGGAAAGCCCAGTGGTGATTATGTGAGGGTGGGAAGGTGCACATCTCAGTCTGCTGCAGTATTGGGTGGGAAAATTCCCAATTAAACCCAAAATACAGTACCTGAAATCATCAGGGGAGAGAAAAAATAGCCAAGAATGCAACTAGAGGAAATTGATTCTTGTTGCAATCAAGTGTCATCCTTTCTTAACTTCCCTGCTCAAATATGAGTTATAATTTTTAATTCAAGTTCCTAGCAGCTTATAAAATCTCTGAGCTGACGTGGCTCTAATGGCTGGGTTTGTACTGTCCCATTTGGATTGACACCAGCAAGAAAAGTCAGTTCACAGAAGGAAAAGAAAGAATCAAACCTTTCATCCTAAAAAGGAGCATCAAAGCAATTCAACATCAGAACACCAGAGCCCGAGCACCAGCTGTGAGGGGAAGAGATTTCTATCCCATTTTACTCCATGGCAGCACAAAGGGGATGCTGTATTTGAGGCTACAGGAGAGCCCTGAAAATGATAATGCAACACAGTTCCTCGTGTAATAGAGAAGAAAGAGCTTTATTTAAAGAAACACTACACTTATATAGGGTAGTTCGTGCAATACAAAATAGAAAAGGCCCATTGGTCCAAGAAGGCAACACCTCTTTGAAAACATGCTTTCTGCAAAACATCACGTCTCCAGCAGGTGTTTAATCATTGTTATAATTTCTTGTCCTTGAGCAGCCTGAGAAAGAGCTGCTTTCTTGGCTCCCAGCAGCATCCTAACAACAAAGGGGAAAGCTGCTGCTGCTGCTGCTTTGGACAGGGGTTTTGTGTCCCTGCTCTCCCCACGAGCAGGGAGCAGTGGGGCTCTGCAGATGGAGCAGCTCTCCACTCTGTGCTGGCTGGCCATTGGGATTCAGTTCTGGAAAGGGTGCAAGAAGGCCTGTACCATAGACTCCTTCCTAATCCTCATCAACCTGTGGTTCCTTCATGCCCTGAAGAACAAGGGTTTGTGCCATTTATAACTGCTGGAGATGGAAATACTTTTATTATCCACCCAGATGTGAAAGCTACTGAAGCCCAGTTCAGCCTCCCATTAGCTACCAGGCAGGGTCAGGGTACACAGAGCTTTAAGGGGTTAATCCCAAGGTAAATACAAGGGCTTCAGATGAGGGAGTCAACCAAAATCATATTATAAATAAAAAAGTAATCCCTAAAAAGCTGCTGCCAAAGAGGCAAAGCCTCTGCATCCAATTTCCAGGGCAAACCCTGCAGACATCACTCCTCTGCCAGTCACTGACCAAAGCCAGGAAGCAATACTGGGAAAAAATATTGTGGGTTTTATAATTATCCAGAGGAATAAAAGATTGAGATTGGAGCTTCAGTAGTAGAAATAGGACCCAGCTTTGTTGCCTTAGCTCAAGAGTTGATTGTTCCTTCCAAGAAAATGGGGTTGGACCAAAAGAAGCCAAAAATTAAATTCAAATTGCCCTCAAAACGGTTTTCATGTCAATATATTGTAAGCTGCACAACTTCATCTTTCCCCAGAATTTCTTTTTCAAATTTACATTAAAAACATCAAAAATATTTAGAGGATTAAAGCCTGATTTACAGGTTACATGACAGGTGACAAGTAATCTCAGTATTGCTTCGATGGTTCAGGTACAACTTGATTTATTTTAATGGGCATTACAAATGAAAATACCTTTGTAAGCAGTGATTTCCATTCAAATAAAAAGCCATTCATCAACAGCCTGAAAGGTTATTTGGTTTCTTGCCCTGTACATACCTCAAAACACTAATTGGCTATTATAGTTGGAGGCAAGATTCAAAACTGAGCAGAGGCAGAAGCTGGGGTTATACAAACTTGGACACAGCCTGCACTTCCCAGGACATCAGAAAAACACCACAAAAATCCTGGAAATTTCATGCAATGGGGACCACTTGGCATTTTTCCACAGCAAGGAACATTAAAGGATGTGCCTGGATTTAAACACAGAGTAGATGGAGCCCTCACAGATGCCATGAACTGGAGCCACAGCCATACCCCTGGCTATCATCCCCAATTATTCTCACAGCCCCCTTCTCCCCAGTGTGTTTCAGACCTTCCAACCCTCCCTGGCTCTCCCTGAATTTAGCTCTCCCTGGTTCCTGATGTTCCTCCACCAGGAGCAAATCTCTTCTCTGCAGGGCTTTCTCCCTGCACCCCAAAGGTTTCCTTTCAGGCTCCCACTAAATGCCAAGTCTTTTCTAAAGTGAAGTTTTTAAGCAATCAGAGGAGCCAATTTACAAGTTGTCACATCCTTCAGTTGTCATTTGTGTCCCTCCCCAGCTGCTGCAGCAAGCAGCCCTTGTTGGTTGTGTTTTATTTTGGCAGTGCTCATTTAGCAGCACATTCAGTATCTCTGCACAAAATTGCACTCATTTAATTTCCCATGTGAATCTGTTGACTGTTTGCAGGAGTTCAAAACAGCAGCACTTCTATGTAGCTCATGAGCACTTCAGAACATCTGCTGGGCACTGCTGGGAAAGCTGCATCTGAACCACAGGCCCTTAACTCTTCTAGAGAGCTCAGCTCATACAAAGAGCTCACTTTTTGTTGAAATCTGCCCTAAAGAGAGAGACTGGAACAAAGGAGCAGGATTCACCATTGCCAGGATGCCTGACATGTTAACTGCCAGCCCAAGCTGATCCAGAGTCAAGCAGAGCTCGTGACACTCTGACACAATCCCTGATGGGTTCCCTCTGTTTGGGCCATGAAACAGCCCCAGCTCCTCACAACACAGCTGGGCTCACATCCAGCCCGGGTTTCCAAGCCCCACAGAAATATTTGCATGATCCTGGGTTTTATTATTTTTAGCTTAGGCTGCACAGACTGTACAGTCAGCACCACACATCCCATTTTCATGTCCTATTCAGCAGCACCTGAAACTGGCTCTAGATCAAAACACAAGCCAAGCCCAGGTCTCACTTTCACACTGCCTCTCCCAGCAGACAGCCAATATTCCCCCCTTCAAAAGCCTTTTAATCCTTCTACAATTCTAAGCTTAACCCAGGATTTCTTCACTTAAAAAATTAAATGAGTGTAAAACTCCCCTTTACTGAACAAGGATGTACCTACCCCAGAATTGTTCAAGCACCCAGCCTGAGCAAGCCTGGCAGTGCTGTCACAGGAAATCCTCTCTTAAAACATACATACAGGGTGTATACTTAGAGAAAAGGTATTTTATTAATTTGTCTGAACAGTTATTGTCTTCAGGCCAACAGGCAGAGTTCTGTAAGGACAGATTAGGTGATACTTTTATACTGTAATTTAAAAGAATAAATTCAGTACTTTATTTCCACGACTGCTTTTGAAATATATATTTAATTCTTGAAATAGGGATAAATATCTTCAGATATGTTGTCTAGAGAGGGACAAAAATAGGTCAGCACGCCACAGTGCCTGCTGAATGACAGTTATGTCCTGTGAAAGCAAAGGGGATCATACAGGAGACCTGCTCTAATAGAGACACAGAAGGGAATGGTGTCTCTGCTGGAAGGAAAGGGAGGAGAAAGGGATAATTCATTTAGCCTCCATCCATCCAAGGCATTTACAGACACACACTGTTTGACAAGCTCCCAGCCAGAGCTTAATCCAAGAGCTGAGTGACCAGAAAATTCCTCCAGCTCTGCCTCCAGCCCAGGCAGACACCCCAAAGGGACCCAGAGCTCACAGGGCAGAGCTGCAAGGAGCAGCCCTGGCTGAAATGTGCTGAACCAGGCATCAGAGCCAAGGCACACACAGCACTAATTGCTTGTGAAAATCCAACCTTCAGTGCCTGCAAACACTGAAACACTGAATAATCCAGTGAATAATCCTGTCCTCCTGTTGGCTTCGTGGTTGGCCTTGCCTGGCTATGCTGGGAAGCTGCTGCCCATGCTGGGGGTGAGGGAGTGCTGTGAATAATGATAATATTGAGATCTCACATGGCCTGGGGCACATGGGAGCTGGGTAATTATAGAGGAAGGTGAGTCAGGAGAAAACAACAACCTCCCTCTATCATACAGAGCAAATTTCAGCCTGGCAAATACAGTGCACTGAAAAGAAGTTGAAGTAAACAAGTCCTGAAAGAATTCTGTATATCAGGAAAAAAATGCAGGCATTGTGGGCAGCTGTGGAAAAAAAATAAATCACTGCCCAGTGGTCAAAATAAGCAAACTAAAGGTAAATGCTGTGAAATCCAAGTGAGAGCAGCACTAAAACACAAGATGCACTCTGTGTACACCCTGCCCTGGAGTGCCCTGCCTGCACTATTTCAGCCAGGACAGGAGGGGAACAGGCAGATTCACACTCAGCTCCCAGCCAAGAGCATGAATGATTTTAATTCTGGTTAATAATTCTGGAGATAATCACATGGAGCGATTGCAAAAATCATGATCTTTTCATTCAAATTCCTACAGTTATGAAACAGCTGAAAAGCAGAATCATGTATAGCAAAGGTGAATCCCATTTCCTCAGTGCACAAAAATGAATCTTTGAGATGAACTGAGCCATGACATTTATGAGAGCGGCTCTGAAACCAAACTCACCACTGCTCACCCCAGCAGCACAGCCAGGGTTGGATTGGGGATTAAAAAATAAAATATCAAGGAAATGCCTTTAAAAACCTCTCCTGAGCAGGGCAGATGGACCAGACACAAAAAGGGCATTTCCCACTCTGTAAAACTTTCATAAGAAAGAGCTGCTGTGTGACCATTTTCACTGCCCTAATAAATGAGAGACTGCCCAACTGCCTTGAAGCTATCAGATATGCCCCAAATTATAGAAGACAGATGTTGTGTGAGAAACAAAAACTTAAACCTTCCCAGTAAGATGAAATTATGTGGAGGTGAGTGGGTCCCTCCACAGCCAAAACCTTTGCAGGATGCTGTGACTGCAGTGCCACCCTCAGGAAAAGGTCACTGGGATCCCTCCTGCCTTAACTGAGGCACTTGTGTTTAGACAAGACTAATGTTTTCTCTAACCAAATCATTAACAAGCTTTAATAAATTTAAGAATGGGGTGAATTATCTCCTGTGTCTCTCTCCACTGAAGAAGAAGGCTGCAGGAGCAGGCAGCAATTCCCACATGGCTGAGGTCAGGTGTGCTGAAGTCCCTCCTACATGCTGAATATTATCCAAATTCAGTGTTCTCTGCAGACACATCACTGCCAACATTCCTGCACTAACAACTCTTTTTGGTCCTTTCTCTGGCTCTGGCCACCACAAGCAGCAAAGCACCAGGCTCTGAAAATCAGATTTGACTAAGCATGGGAATTCTTGGGTACCAAAAAGTTATCCTTTGATTCTGGCATATTTCGGATTAAAGTTCCAAAGAGCAACAAGAGAGGCAATTCTCCATTTCAGTCCTGAGGGCTGCACTGATTTATTATTTCTGCCACCACATAATGCATTGTTTGGTTGAGATTGGCTGCTAAAATCCATCCTTATGAAATGTAATATTCCTCTGGAAATGTCCCATTCTGGTTCTTTTTTAGATGGTATTTTTATAGTGAGGAAGGGAATGAGCCTAGTAATGATGTTCTAAACCATTTCATCTGGTAAAGTCAGGTAGACTGATATTTTATTTCCATTTGTCCTCTTATTTCTTTAACCAAAACTAAGATGAGACCCTTGTGAGAATTCTGGCAGAATAATTAAGGATATGGCTGTGTATCTTCCAAAAAAAATAAAGACAAAAATGCCAAAGAATTGGAGAATGGCTCCGTCCTTACTATCTGCTCACACTGGCATTGCTCAATATATATAAATAATAAAATAAATAACAGAGAATATGGATCCAGTAATGCAAGTGAGCCTGACAGGGGTTCACAACCTTCTCCAGTGGACAGATAATCCAGAGCCCTCCCCTGGCTCAGGAGAGACCTTGGCAGGTGGCACAGGGCCAGTAAAAAGCAACTGCAGAGGCTGACAGAAAAGTGTAAAAGAAGAGTTTTCCCAAGCTCTGTGCTATACCTCCCCAACTGATCACCTGTAAATCACACTCATGGTCAAGTTACTAATAACTCCTTGATTTAATTCTCAGAGGCCAGACCTGCAGCTCATGCCAATCAGCTGACAAACTTGTCACTTGTGAGATCCCAGCCCCCAGCTGCCAACAGCCACCACTGCCTGGGAAATCAAGGCAGCACTTGGCAGTATGGGGAAAATGGGATTTTTAGGAACGGGCCTCCTTTCTCCTTGGGAGGATTTACCCTTTGTTTCCACAGAGAAAACAGTGGCCTCCACCCTCTCGTTGTGATGGAGCAGCCACAGAAGGAAAGGAGCCAAGGATAACAGCTGGAATTGTTCCAGGCCAGGCTGGATGAGGCTTGGAGCAACTGGGATGGTGGAAGGTGTCCCTGCCACGGCAGGGGGTGGGAATGGGATGGGCTTTAGGATCCTCCAGCCCAAACCATCCTGTGATTCCATGCCAAGCAGGGAGCAGCCACAGCAGGCTTTTCCCTCACCAACACCCCAGCCTCTACCAAAGCCTTGGCAGAGAGCAGAGATCTGCATCTCCTGCAAGCAGCACTGAGAACGTGCCCCACGTTCCATGTGTCCCATGCCCTGGCTGTGGGGAGCTCAGGAGCCCTGGCACTGCCACCAAGCCTCATCCAGCCTCAGCTCAAGGGAGATGTTCTGCTGGCAGCTGGTGCCAGGATGCCCAGAGCCTGGCTCAGGCAGCTCCAGTCCCTCACCCCTGGCACCATCAGCACACCACTGAGCCTGCTGTGCTTCAGCTTTGCAGGGTCAAACTAAATACCTGCTTCGGGCTCATAGCACCATTAATGCAGAATCCAGTTAAAAATCACAACTCCACCAAAATAAACTTCGCTTTTGATTTTTGCAGGGGCTGGAATGCTCCTTTTCCTTGTCTCTCTTACAGGGTTCTCTGGGTGTAAATACTTAATGGAAATGTTCCTGGAAACACATTACCATTAAAAAAAAAAAAAGTGTGATCCCAGCAACATTTGCATGAGACAATAGTCTGTAGCTTTGCATCATCCAAATCCAGATGTTTCTGGTGAGAAAGAAATAGATGACCTGAGAATTAATCCCAGGCCCCTTGGCTACCCTCCAGATGTTCTACCAGCTGCTCACACCAAATCCCCTCTGGTCAATTACTTTACTTGATGCTTCTAATCAACAATATTATATATGTGATGCTATAAACTTTTGTATTTAATATTAGCTCATAACTCAGCATCCAAAACCAGATGTTTTTGGTGAGAAAGAAATTGATGACTTATCAGAGGACTGAACCCAGGCCCCCTGGCTCCCTTCCAGGCAGTCTACCAGCTGAGCTGCAAAGCAAACCCGTCACCCCCGGCGCCCCCCCCCCCAGGTGAGCTGTTCGTGGGGGGGGTCAGCCCGGGGCTCCTGGGGCGCCTCCCGCGGCTCGTGGCCTCGCGCGGCGGCTTCCGGGGCTGCCTGGCCTCGCTGGACCTCAACGGGCGCCTGCCCGACCTGCGGGGGGACGCGCTGCGGCGGGTGGGGGACGTGCGGTGGGGCTGCGACGGTGAGACCCCCGGAATTGGGGGGGTATGGGGGGGTTTGGGATGTGG
>JAOTQP010000792.1:2654235-2664302 GCA_026413545.1 Cichladusa arquata
ACTGCTGAGCAGCATCCCCCAGTGCTGAGCAGCATCCCCAGAGCTGAGCATCATCCCCAGTGCTGAGCAGCATCCCCAGAGCTGAGCAGCATCCCCAGTGCTGAGCAGCATCCCCAGTGCTGAGCAGCATCCCCAGTGCTGAGCAGCATCCCCCAGTGCTGAGCATCCGTCCTGTTTACTGAGGAAGAAGGCGGCCAGCGGCCATCCCAAAAGCTCTCGGGATGGGCTCTCCGCCCACACACAGGATTAGGTTTCCACCCCTCCGCTCACTTTCAGAGGGGGCCGCAGCCTGAGAAACCAAGAAGGGTCGCGCACACACGAAATCAGCCCACGCAGTCACTGCGGCAGCTGCCAGATTTATCACTGCCCACGGACCGGAGAGGGAAGAGCCTCGTGCCGGTCTCCAGGAGCCCGAACTCTCTTTCCCATTGCCTTTGCCCTCCCTTCCAGCCATCCCTCCTGGCCGAGGCTGAGCGCTGCCAGCAGGAGCAGGAAGCCAGGGAGGAGTCCTGGAGGGAGGGAGATGTGTTTGCAAGCCAGACACGCTCCTGACATTGCCTGCAAAGCCATGGGATCATAGAATCAGTGAAGATGGAAAAGACCTCCAAGGTGATCAAGTCCAAGCAGGCGAGCCCAGGGCTGCAGGCAGCAGGAGCCCCACAACACCCCAGTGCCCTCCCTCCTCCTTCCAGCCCTGCTGAAATGAGCAGAGCTGTTTCTTCACTTTCCCATGACTGGATTCCCCTGAAAACAGCAGAAAACACTCCTGCTGATGGTAATTAATCTGACAAGAAGTCAGGAGACACAGATTAAATGTCTCATATCACTGGGGATCACAGATAATTGTAAAGATAGGCTCTGTTACAGAGCTGGCACAGTCTCAGTGTGCATTTAGAGATCAAGGGATAGATAGCCAGCCTGCACCTTGGGATTCACCACAGGCTCAGTGATTCCCCAGCACTGCTGGAGCTCACACAAACACACCCTTAACCCAGGTTTGGTATGCAGGGCTCCCTCCTTCTGGGGTGGCAGGCAGGGCCCAACACATTTTGGGCAGCTACTGTGGGGGATTTGGGGACATGGGCACACTCCTGGCAAGGGGAAAGGCATTTCTGAAAGCTTTGACCTCTGGCCCATCCGTGGTGCCAGCAAGATGAATGACCAGAGAGAGACAGAGTTATTCAGGTGCTGACCTACAGCAATGGTGCTCCCTGGTCCAGCCCCTCCTGCTGAGACCCCGAGGGTCTCCCACTCAGCAGATGGAAACACCTTCCTGAGGCCTCTGGGAGCATCACTTGTCTCCTTCCACAGATGAATCCAGGCACTTCCACAACTGCCATGCTCACACATATTCTGTAAAAATGCAGCCACAACCCCACACTGCTGCAGCCACAACTCTCTCTGGGAGCAAATCAGCAGCCACAACTTTCTCTGCCATCCAAGTCCCACACCACAGGTCTCTACAGATAGTTCTGATAAGATGATTTCTCCCAGCACCTAAACAGTCCTGAAAATATTTCAAAGTTGTATTGGGTTTTGTTAAGCCTTCAGCACCTGCTTCAAGTCAATCTGAGGGAGCTTGGGCTGTGATTGCACAGCAAGGCTTCCATCTTTCCAAGCTGATGCCAGGTGGGTGTTCTGAAGGTGGGCACTGAAGACTTGGGCAGTTTGACCCCCTGTTGAGAGCAGAACAGGCTCAGAAATGGAAGAAAGTTCCTTGAAGAAGAGCAGAGTGCAGGTGATGCAGCATTTGCATAATAAGAGGAGCAGAATATGAGAATTGGCCCTCAAAGGAGCAGAAATCATCTCTGATCACTTTTTCTAAGAGTAGATATATGAAGTAGATGCTCGGTAACCCATCTGCAACTGCACATCATCCTTCTAGGATAATCCATGCAAGCTTTGCAGCCAGCAGCCACAACCATACAACCCACCCCTGGGTCCTGCACCACTGCTGCTTTGGCTGTGTCTTTCAGAGGACTTTCCTTTTTTCTCTGAAACATGGAAAGCTGAACTTGGATCTGAGATCAGAGGGGTTGTGCTTTAGCTGTGGATTCACTGGAGTTTACTGAGGCCAAGCAGGCCCTGACAGCACAGATGTGTCTCTGAACAAACCAGCCTGGGCTGTGGCTCTGTCTTGGAGCCAGGGAAGGCTGTGGCTGCTTTGGGCTTTGGGGTGGCTCCTCTCACCACAGCTCTTGCTTCTTGGTAATCAGCATGGGGATAAGCTGACCTCACTGCTAATGCAGTCAGTGGCCTCTGGGTCTCAGAATTACTCAGGGCATCTGCTGGTTGGCACCAGCTGGAGCAATCTATCCCTTTTCTTTCCTCAGAGCTGCCAGGCTTTCTCTGCCTTTCTTATCTATGTCTGCAAAAGCCAGAAGTTTTCTCTCCCTGAGTTCTGAGATGGAGAGATCAATCAAATTGAAAAAACAATTAAAACCAGAGGTCAGTGCTGTGCTCTGGGGAGCCAAGTCCTCCAAGGGAGGGCTGGGGTTCAGCCTCTGAAGCCAGGCACCTGCAGAGCCTGATGGTGGCATTTCCCCAGAACATCTCCAAGAAGATTTCTCTTCAGGAAGCACCTAGGCAGCTGCTGTCCCTCCTTCATCACCCTGACTCAACTTTTCTGCCTGCAGAGGAGAGACCCTCCACCACCACACTGCCAGTCTGCAGCTGCCTGCCCAGTGCCCACAGCATCCCTGCCCCATCCCCATCTCTGGGAACAAGCTCCCCTAGGAAAACACCCTCACAACATTGCTGCCATCAGCTTGCATGACTTTGATTCCAGCTGGGACAAACCAGGAGACCAGAAAACAAAACTGAACTAGCCTTCCTCACATGTTCCCAGCCGCCTCTCAGTGGGGCAGGAAGGTTTTGCTACTCTGGTTTTTTTTAAAAAAACTACAGAGAAAGCAGAGAACTTGACCAAGGATGTGTGGAGCTCACAGTGAGCCAGGGCAATGGAGATGCTGTCCCACTCCTGGCCCTCCAGCATTACTTTCTCCTCTAAAACTCAGCACAGGAAAGAGGACAAGAAACTCCCAGAGAGAGTTAGAGACCCAACACTGATGGGAGCTGAGAGCTGAGCACAAAGCAGTTTCCCTCTCTGTGTACAGACTTCACAGGGTCTTGCAAGATCCCACCAAAAATCAGAGAAAACTGCCTTCTCCTCACAGCCAAATCCACCACTGGTCCCACTGTCCTGGCCAGGGCCAAGCAGGGGTGGCACAGGGATCACAGAGCCAGCTGCTGTGCCCAGCATGCCCAGACACAAGCTGAGCAGCCATGGGATTTCCCCAGGAGGATTTTTCCAGGCTGGCCAGTAGATGGGGATGGAAGAGCAGCCAAGGTCTGGTCCATGGGCAGCCGTGCTCCTCCAGCCTGGCTGTGTCCTGATGGCTGTCAGGGCTCAGGGGCACTGCTGGCTGTGCTGGCCATGAGCAGGGCCAGACAGGGGCTGCATGGCTTGGAAGCAAACACCCCAGAGTTTAAATGTCCTCCCTGGGGCAGCAAGAGTAGGGACAAACCATAAAATAACTCCACCAGATGTCCCTGGGGTCTGCCTGTCCCTGATAATCCAGGCTGCAGAGATCCATCCTCACCACAGGGAAGCTGTAGGGGTCCAGAGAGCAGATCCGGGTCCAGGTGCCTGCATCACCACTGCAGTGAAGCTATGGCCAGGTGCAGCTCCTGGCAGGACTCCCAGAGAGCCCATCAATGTCCCAGCTTGTCTGTACCTGCACCCTGTGACCTCCTGAGAGCACCCAACACCCACACCCAGACCTGTGCTCGGCCAAGACACTGCACGGAGGGAAAGTCTGGAAACCCCAGGAGGAGCCCAGAGGCACAGAGAAAACCCCCTCAGCTCAGAGAGCTGTGCCACGTTCAGCTGTGTGCCAGGGGGTGCCAGGTGTGCTGGATCCCCCCTCTTTGGCCCGTTCAGGATTTTCCCCGTGGATGATGATGAGCTGTGGGAGATGACAGGACACTGGCCAGCACACAAAGGAGCGTGTGGGTTTCTGAGGGGTGCTGGCCTTTGGACACAGCACTGCTGCAGAGGATCCCCCACTGGAGCTGGGCTGTCAGAGCCCAGAGCTGCCTGCTTTCACCCTCCAAAATAAGGAAACAGGAGCAAACAATGAGCGGCACTCAGTGCCCTGCCCCGAGCTCTGCCGTGTCAGGAGCCCTCATTATGTCAATGTGTAATTATACCATTAATTACTGACCATAAAGCTCTAAAGAAAACAGACCTGAAATGAATCTAGTGCTGGAGCAAACTCCTGAGAGATAACTCTGTGGCTGCTAAGGTGACGGAGACTGAGCTTCAATTTCTAACCAAAATTGAATTTGCAATTAGCTCGCCTTGTTGCCTAAATCCAACAAAAGACCTTCCTGCATTTAATACCAAGAAGGGATGGCTCAGAACTGCCATCAAACCACAGAGCCTTACAAAAGCCAACTGGAGCAGAGCAGAGGGAGCAGAATCCCAAATGTCTACTACGGCTGAGCAAGGCTCTTGTTTGATTTTGGATTTGCTGCACACTCAATGTACATCTCTGAGCAAGCCACTTAATCTGACCCTGGCCCAAAGTTTAGCTGTCTGTCAAATGTTAGAAAAGGGTTTTGTCTCCCTCACAAGGACTCAGAGGTTTAATTACTGGCTGTGCCAAGATGCCCTTAGGTGGAAGCTGCAATGCAAATGTAAAGTATCATTATTAGAGCTTAGCAAATAACTCAAATGTTTTTCTGCAGCAACTCCCTCGAAAAGAAATTAGATTCCTTTCTGGTGTGCTTGGGCACCTTTCCAGGCTCTCTTGTTGTGACACTCATGAGCAAGTGGAGAACTAAGAATATGAAGGTAATTCACCAAAAGTCAATGCCCAGCTCCTAAACCTGAGCCTTTGCACGGAGCCACAGCCCCTGTGTGTGCCCAAACCCAGCCCCAGGGAGGCAGGGATGGAGCCAGCCAGGGGAGCACACCACTGCCTGTGGGCACATCCAGCCATCAAACAGCCCAGGGACCCTTGGGGAGCTGCAGACACAGCCACTGCCTCCTGTGCTGCTCCAGTGTGGCTCCCTGGGGATGGCTCCCAGCCTGGCCATCATCCCTGAGAGATGAGAGATAAGGGACAGAGGCCACACATCCCTATCAGCTCATGCTATGCAAATCCCAATGGTCTGAGCCATTTCATGCTCACTTCTGATAAGTCTGGGACGTAGATTTGCACCATAAATTCTTTGGGATGGTGGCTCTCTGGGGCTGGGCAGTTGCTGTAAAGCTCCAGGAGTTCATAAGGATCTGACAAAACCTGCCAGCTCCTGCTGGAATCACTCAGTGCCTGCTGGAATCACTCAGCACCCTCCTCAGCACCGTGTGCTGGACTGTGGCCACTGAGCCCCAGGCCAGGGGAGCACAGGAACATCCCCACAGCCCTGACCTCCCCAACAGCCTCCTGTGAGTGGGAACAGCACAGAGGAACATTTTCAATTAGCTTTACAGAAAACATTTTCCTGAAACTGGATGCTGTGTGAAACTCCTGAACTCTCCTTTTTCTTTCAGAGCTGGGGGTGAGGAAAGGGAGGGATGGGGGGAGAACTGGAAGAGCTTTTTATTTATTCAGGTCAGAGTTGCACTGCTTTGGAGCATGTGTGGTTTGGCCAGGCAGAGCCAGAGCAGGATAAAGGAGCTCCTGCTGTGCTCCACACCCAGGCTGCTCCATGGGACCTGACCAGGACACAAAAGCAGAATTCCCAGTGCCCATGGAGGAGCCAGCCTGCAGGCAGCCCTTGGGCTCAGCCACACAGTGCCCGCATGGCACAGGGTCAGGGAATGGTTTGGGCTGGAAGGGACCCTAAAGATCTGGGGCAGGGGCACCTTCCACTAGCCCAGGGTGCTCCAAGCCCATCCAGCCTGGTTTGAACACTTGCAGGGATGGGAAAGCCACAGCTTCTCTGGGCAACCTGTTCCAGGGCCTCCCCACCCTCATGGGGAAGAATTTCTTCCCAATATCCCATCTAACCCTGCCCTCTGTCAGTTTGAATCATTCCCCTTTGTCCTCTCACTCCAAAGTCCTTCTCCAGCTCTCCTGGAGCTCCTTTAGCACCTCAGGTCTCCCTGGAGCCTTTTCTCCTGCAGGCTGGATAACCTCAGCTCCTGTCTCTGGAGCAGAGGGTGCAGTGCCCCATGCCATGCCCAGGGCCACCAGCCTGTCACACATCCCCTGCTGGGGCTGCTGCTGCACTGGACACAAGCAGAAAGTGCAGCAGGAGAAGGGGGGCTGGACCTGCCCAATGTCAAACATCACAACACTCTCCCCTCACCTGGAGGCTGAACCTGCACTGCCTGAAGCCTTCTGCTGGTTCTGGTGAACATGGCCCTGGTGCCAGGGAGTCAGATCACCCTCAATCCCAATTTTGGGACGGTGTGGCCAGGCAAGGATGCCCTGCCTGCTGTGTTGCCCCCATGCACAGCTGCCCCTCAGCCACCACAGCTTTCCTGGGCCCTGATTCCAGCACACACTGACATGATTTATTCCAGCTAATCAACTTCTCCTTCCCTCTGTGGCTGATTTCTTCACAGCCAGGCTCCACAGCCTCTCCAGCCCACTGAGCTGCCAGCACAGTCTTTTGTTTCAGTGCCTGCCTCTCCCAACAGCCCCATTTGCTCCTGTTGCCCCCAAAAGCACCAGCAGCAGCCCCAGTGCCTAGAGCAGCATCACTGGAGCCAGCCAGGGCTACAGCACAGCAAACTCAGCTCCTGTCCCACCGTGAACTCCTCTGAGGTTTCTTTGTTTGTGTTTTGATTTGGAACAGCAACAATTAGGAAAACAGCAAGAGCTTTTATTTAATGTGTTTTTCCTCCTTGGCTGGGCGTTTCCTCCCCAGACCCCACCCTGCCAAGGTGCCTCAGCCTCCGCAGGGCTCTGCAGGTTCCAAACACCCACAGCTGTCACTGCAGAGCAGAAACTGCTGAGGACAGATAAACATGGGGGTTTTTATCTGCAGCTCACAACTGTGGCTGCGTCATCTGGGACTCCTTGGGGGTGATTTTTCAGCAGTACTGGGCTTCCAATCCTCTTGCTGAGAGCTCTGCACCCCACTTTTCTCTTTGGTGTTCCCAGTGAGAGCCTGGTGCTCTGCCTGCAGATGTCCTGAGGGCTGTGTGGCCCATGGCTGCACTCCCAGCTGAGCCACAGCTTCTACAAATCCCTCATGGCTGAGACACGTGGTTTTTAAAAATCTGTATCTGCCATGCAGACTGTGACAATATGAAAAATAAGAGCATTTGTAATTAAAGAAACCCATTGCAAATTACTTAGCAGCACAAGCTCATGCCGAGGCCAAGGCTGTTAACAGTCTGAAGCCGTTCAGCCAAGCCACACTCAAGCCATGACAAGTCAAAAAAATAAAGTTAATAAAATATCCTTGAAGTGAAATGTAGGTCATGGTACTTGATCTGCATATTTATAAAAGCTGAGCCTAATCCAGCCAAACTTTCCAGAATAAAGATCTTGCTCGTCTTTGATCCTGCCTGTGCCTCCTCGGGGAATATCAGTTTTCCTTCAGCAAAGTTAGATGGGATTAAGAGTCACCTTAAAAGGAGCAAGGTCTGCACAGGGTGGGAGGTGATGGAGAGCTGTCCCTTGGAGCTGAGGGGTGTTGGGCTGGCAGCTGGCAGCTCCTGGCACACTCTGGGCACACAGCAGCAGCACTTCAGGCAGCCAGGCTTTACACTCCCCTGGCTGAGGTCTGGGCTAGTGCAGCACCTGCCAGTCCAGCACTAAATTCATGATCAGCTGAAGCAGGAGGAGTCTCTCTGCCTCCAGGGCCTGGCTCAGTCTGCTGAGTCCAGCCTAGAGCCTCATGGCAAAACCTTCTCTTGGCAACTCATTTATCCAGCACTGGATAGTGACACTTCAGCAGAAAACCTTAACCTTAAAGAATCCCACTCACACCACCAACAGTGAAGATGATGGTGAGGAGCATGCCCAGGACTTCACACCAGGATGGATCCTGCAGGCTGGAGGCAGCACCTCTGGATCACATTATCCCCTGCAGCTGCTCCAGCTGTGCTCATGCAATGCCACAGGGCTCCATTTCCACAGAAAACAGCTGGGGAAGGCAGCCCCCAGGCAATGTGGCTTGTGCTCCTCCCCTGAGAGCCCTGAGCAGTGGCATGAGGGGCAGAACCCCCTGTTCCACAGCCCCTGGGGGCTCTAAGCCCTGTAGCCAAGCTGCCTCCAGCAAGGCGAGGCATTTAGCACAAGGGGTGTGAAGCAGTGTGTCTCAGGACAGAGATTAACAGCTTCACCCCAGCTGAAGGTTTGGGGGAAAGAAAAGTCTTTGGCACATCAGCCCTTGGAAGTGTAAGATGCTTCTCTGCAGTACCAGGGGCTGAGGGTTTCTCTGTATGTTTGCAGATATAAATACTTGTGCAAATACAAGGGAAACCACAGATATTCTTCACCCCAAAATTGCCCAGGAAGTGGTTCCAGAGATTATCATCTTAGCTACAGAGTAGCAGGAAGATATGGTTTCAGGCCAACAGGACCAGTGGTCTCAATGTGTTAAGGTCAAGAAATGGGAGTGAAAATTCTGAGAATCGTTATGATAAAACCAATGTTATAAAAACCTCTCACCTAGACTGGGTCCTGCAGAGTCCTGAGAACCAAAGCAGTGGCACCAAGCCAGGCCCAGCTCCCCAGTTTGGCCAGTGCACATCCCCAGTCTGAGCTGGTGTGACACCACCTCCCTCTTGCTGCTGCCACCAGCCCAGACTCCAGCCCTGTCTCTGACCATCCTGCACGTCCTGCAAGAGCCAGGTCACATGTGGGTCATAACCCCCTCCATCCCAGGTCACAAGGGACGTCCTGCAGTAGCAAACCCCATCCCAAAGTCTGTGCAGCCCTGCAGGTGAGGGCTGCCAGCAGGGTTCAGCCTCTTGACTCTGAAATCCCTCCCTCATCACACAGTCCCTGTGAGTCATGGTGATGAAAACATCCCTCCATCCCTCTGGCTGTGCCTCTGCTCCCTGGAGACTGTGGGGTGCATGCTGTCACCACCAAAATATGCCAGTTTCTCTTCCTCTTGGCTGCAGAGAGAGCCAAAGTGGACAAGTACCACTGAGGCTCAGAAACCAGGAGCTGATGAGCACACACCATCCAGCACAGCTGTGCTTGCAGCAAGAGGGTGTCCATGGGTTTTCTGAATTTTTGTGCAGTGGTACAGCATCAAATCTCTGCACTCTGATCTCTTCCCTCCCCTTCTCTCTGCTGCCATTCTCCATTTTAATGTATTATCTATTCAAATGCATTAAAGCAGGAGTTTTAACCCCCTCCATGTGCATTCTAAGCCACATTCACCTCTTGGTCCCTGCTCAAGCCTGGGGCTGGTGCCTTGCAGAACAGAACATCAGCTCCAGCTCTGCTCATCACAGAGACAGGGGGCTGCAAAGAGGGGATCAGACTTCTCACCTCCCCACACATGGCCAGACACTGTGGTGACCCAGAGCCACTGGGGCAGGAGGGAATTTGGGGGGGTGAAACCATCCACCCAAGGCTCAGGGCACTGAGCAGAACCTGGCTCCAGCCAGGGCTGTGTCCAGCCTGGGGACACTGCAGCCACCTCCTCCTCCTCCTCAGAGATGCTGGCTCAGGTGTTTGAGAGCATTGCAGGGGCAGGGAAGAGCAGCTCCAGGCTGCAGCTCAGCCCCACTGCCCTGAATTCTGCAGGGATGAGCTGAGGCACACATGGAGCTTCTCCACACAGAACAGGACTTCCAGCAGGCTCAAGTCCTGGGTTTATAGCCAGAAGGAAAGCAGGGGTTTGTCTGTAGTTGCACAAGAAGTTTGTGGAGAGGAAACAGCCCGGTTTTTCCAAGTCCTTGATTATCCCCCCAATAAGGGATGCTCAGCACTTCCTCTGTAAGCCACAGAGATTCTTGGAGGCAGGAGGTGCCAGGCCTGTCCCTCCGAGGTCAGGGAAATGCTGGAGGCAACCAGGGCTTCCCCCTCCTTTCCCACCCCTGCTCTCCTGCTCTCCCACCCCTGCTCCCCTCCTTTCCCACC
>JAOTQP010000792.1:2664997-2676512 GCA_026413545.1 Cichladusa arquata
TCTTGAGCCGTCCCAAGTCTCGGAGTAAAAACTCCCCACCCCTGCTCCCCTCCTTTCCCACCCCTGCTCCCCTCCTTTCCCACTCTGCTCCCCTGCTCTGCTCCCCTGCTCTCCCAGCTCTCCTGACAGCACAGGCAGCCCTGGGCAGGGGCTGCCCCGCTGCCCCCGGGTCCCAGAGCCCCATCCTGAGTCACGGAGTGCTCCAGCCCCAGCACATTATATCGGGATGAATCACTCACTGACCTCTGCCTTCCACAGAGCTCGGTTTCTAATTTTATGGGCTGTATCAGCAGAGTTATTGAATCCAGATGTCTGCAAGATGCAACTGCAGCACACAGAAAGCCACAAGGAAAGGCGTTGGTGGCAAGGACCAGGCATGTGGTTCATTTTTCATAAGTGAGCCCTGGCTGAGGAGGGAGAGGAAGGCACCTCCTGTCCCCTGCCTGCTCAGGGCTCTGCAGGAGCAATTGGTTTCCACAGGCCATCTCTCATTTCCCTCACTAACTTACCCTTGCAATCCCTTTTGCTGAAAGCATCTGTTTCCCCAGGCAGCGCTGCACAGTGTGTCAGGCTCAGGTGGGTCCCTCCTGGGGGAGCTTTGGGAGATGCTGCAGGAATGTGGGTCCTGTGGGGCCTCTGTGCCTTGGCAAGGATGTGGTGCTGCCATGGGATGAGCACTGGACTGCAGCAGAGCTTCAGTTTTCCCAAACTGACCTCTGGAGCACAGATCCCCCATGGCACAGGCCAGCAACACCTGACAGCTGCCTGTGGTGGGCATCTGGTTTGCATAGAGCACAGCTGGCTCTGAGACAACACCACTGCCTTTGTCCCTCCAAGGGGAGAAGTAAAGAGAAAAGAAATATCCAGACCTTGCCTCAACATCAAAGAGAAGCCTGTGGAGTGACCTGCCTGCAATGGGGCCACAGGAACCCCCAGCACTGCCCGTGCCACGTGGGTGGCTCCTGAGCATTGACACAACATGGGATCAGAGGCACCTGGGGGTGGAAAGGATTATTTATTTATTTGATGTTTTTAAAGGTATTCCTGCCCCTTGCCTTCCCTGCAGCTCTGACATGGCAGATGCCCAGGAGCTGTGTGTGGATGCACACCCCCTAAGGGATGGTGCCCAGCCCCTCCACCAGCAGCAGCTTTCTGCAGCACTGCAGCCCCTGATCCGTGCTGTGACAATGAGCAAGGCTGTGTTCAGGACTCAAACAAACAGCAACAGGTCATCACCCAAAAAACTGCATTTTCTGCTTAGCTCCACTGGACAGTGACTCCAAACCAACCATTCCCTCCCAGGTTTTAGCTCACCTGACATCGTGCACTGATCTTCACCTTCAGGAGGAATGCTGGTGGAAGATTTCTAGTGGTGACTTCGTCCTGCTAACTGAAAACCCCACAAACCCTTCCTTGGCTCTTGCTAACTAGAAGTGCAAACTGCTGTCAGGGGATGAGCAATTTGGCTGTCTTGTCCACACCTTGGCCTCTGCTCCTCCTGAGTAAGCCCCAAGAGAACATCTGCCTTCTACAGAGAGGCCAGCACAGATCCTCTGCAAGATCATGGGAGGTGGAAGATGCATCAATGCTTCATTCTGAGCTTCTCCCTGGCATTGCTGGGATGTCTGTGGGGAATTTCTCTGCACCCACCTGCTCTCCTGCTGCCATGGGGCTCAAACCAAGCTGAGACCTGGTTGGGAAAGGCCTCCTTTGCTCTCTCCTTTTCCCTGCAAGCTTCCACATCTCACTGCTCAGAACAGATGGAAGCTGTGCAGAGAAGCAGAGAGCCAGGAGCACATGTGGGTTTTCTCATTTTCTCCTTTGTCACCTTGGAAGAAGTGAGGTATAATACATAAAACAGAGGGAGACAGTAATAATGGAGTTGACCTTCCCTGTGGTATTTCATCTGACAGGGCTGTGCCCACGCTGAGCCTCTCCTGGCCTTGGCTGCTCTTAGGGCTGCTCCTGCCTCTCAGGAACCCAGAAATGAGTTTTTCAGAGCAGCCAGTGAATCTGGGCTGGTATTTCTCCTGCACACAAGTCACACACGAACACTTTGAGGGAGCTCAGCAGACCTGCAGGGGATGAGTTTAACGTACAGATGGACTTGGTGCCAAGTTTCAGCCTAATGGGAATCACAACAGCTGACTTACAACACCCCCCCTTTAAAGTCAGGGTTTATGGGGAAGGAATCTCTGCCAGATCCAGAAACTATAGCAACTGCTGCAATAAAATAGCATTTCAGTGTAAAGCTATTTTTACAGCACATGGCCACGTTTGTGGGATGGCAGTTTCCAGTGCTGTTCAGATGTCTGCTGCCAGAAGATTTAGCTGGATTAGCAGATAAAGAGGGAGGGATCATATTGAGTAGTCAAATACACCCCTTTCCCTGCAATGGGAAAAATTATATCCTACGAGGTGATTCATCAGGTATTAAATTAATATCACACTTGATCTCGGCTGACTGAAAGGCCAGGCTTGCTGCAGGGCCCAAAGCTGGTCACACTGAAGTCAACACGACTTTTGCAACTGGCTTCAGTGAGGCAGCTGTGATCCAAGCCACAACCAGATTTGCCTGAAGCCTAGAAACCCATATCCACACCACTCACAGTGTGAGCAGCAAAGAGTTACCATCCAGAATGGATTCAGGCTTAGCTCAGCTCAGCCCAAGCTGATGCAAATTTTACCACTCATTTGCATGGGGCCAAAATGCCAAACAAAATTTGGCTTAATTCTGAGTGGCACCATTTATTCCTGTCATTCCAGTCCAGTGTTTGCCTTATCTACAGCTCTTTGGTCTTTTCTGCCATAGGAACATTTATTTCAGTGTTTATGAAGGTTGAGAAGGTGGTGCTATGAGCAGAAGAGAAGATTTACCAGTATCTAAACTTAAGTTTGCACCAGTGGACAGATAAATTGGTCCTACAAGCTTCAGCACTGACAGCACAGAGGAGAAAAAACACTAAAAAGAAAATCAAATTCTGGTTCAAAGAGATACTGATACCATATCTGACACTACATTAAACTGCTGCTCAGAGCACTGTTTGTTCCTGATAACTCAATGCAAGGGATCCTGGCATCTCTGTGAATGTGACAGACTGATATCCACAGCTTGAAGCAGGTTTCTGCTGCCTGGTAACCCTAAGATGCCTCAGATCTGACTAGCAGCCTCCCCTGTACACCTTGTCCTGTACTCAGTCCAGGCTCTAGTGATGGGAGAGCCCCCTGATTTACCCCATTCTTGGGCCAATCTCTGTCTGCCAAAGTATCCTTCTATTAATCTGCACCTTCTCCTCACAATCAGCTTTGGGTTTTTTCACTTTATTGAGGAGCTGGGACCCCTGCCATGGTTTGCTGGTGCAGCCCAGGTCTCCCCAGCCCTGCCACCAGGGTTCCCCCACAAGCTGCACTCTGCCTGGTGGAAGGGGGGTCTGTACCCACACACAGAATCCACAGGCACCACCTGAGGCCAAGGTGGCTTCATCAGGGCTGAGGTTTTGCAGTCACCTCTCTTCAAAACTCCTCTGGGGCTGTGGCCCACTGTGGAACTGTGCCTGCTCCTGTTCCCACTTCTGTCAGTCCAACAAGTGTAAAAAGCCTGGGGAAATCAGAAGTGATTGTCCAAGAGAGAAACTCAGTACTAAGTTTTAGTTTCCCAAGAAGTGCTGCCAATGCATGAGGCTCAAAGTGAAAGATCACACCAAGTGTACACTGTGTAAGGCAAAAAAGACTTTGCCCTGTTTGGTTTGGGGGTTCATACCCACAAACCAGCACAGCTTGAGCAGCCTGGAGTGAACAGACCTGGCCAACACCCTGCCTAGTGTGTGGAAAATACATATCCTGCTCAGCCTCTCAAACAAACCCATCAATGCCCTGCTGGGCTTAGGACTGGCAAGGTAGAGCTGCCCTTGTGCTGAGTATTTACTGGAGTCTTTTCTGCACAACTTGATTGCAGCACCCAAACAAACAGTGAAACTCTGTGGGTGTCTGGGCAGGGAATGACCCGTGAGTGCCACAGAGACTGTGGGATTGGTGTCAGCTCTGCAGGAAGGTTTGTTCATCTGAGCTCTCTGAGCCACACCAAACCAGCCCTCACCTTGTTTATTCACCCAGGGCAGTGAAATGCAGTGGGAGCTATTATACACCCACTCAGGACAGGCAGGAATGGCAACACCAGGTGCAGAAATGGACAGGGAAAGAATCAGCCTCACTGCCATGGGCTCCTCAGCTGATACCAAGAATTACACTGAACAGCCCAAAGGGCAATGGCCAGTGTAGGAACAAATGAGGAGAACCCAAATCTGGTGCTCCTGCCCCACTGCAGATGGTGGCTCTGGGGTGAGCTGGGAATTTGGGGTGGATGATGATCCCAAGGGCAACTGCAGGGCTCCTGGGTATCCATCAGCCAAATTGCATTTCCTCCCTGAGCTTTGCCAGCACTCTGCTACTTCTCAGAGCACGAGCTGCAGATCAGATGCTGTGTTGTGACAGGGTAAAAGCACCCTGGGCACATTGGAGGATGGGATAAAACCTGAGTGCTCCCAGAATTCGAGGCACCTTTCCAAAATGTCAGCCTTCACCCCAGTGCTGGCTTGCCTCTATGTAAAATGGCACTTTAAAAACTTGCTGCCCAGGAGGGAATTCAAGTCTTCATCAGGCAATCTGCAGGGATTCCTTCGAAGATGGAAAGTTTTATTAAGTGTTAGAATGGAAGATGGTATATCCACAGATATGAAAGCTCTCTACACAGAGATTTACTTCACTTGAAAAGTGTATTCATACTTTACAAAGTGATCTGCTCACATGTAAGCTGCAAAGTGGATGTCTGGAGGTCCATCCCCAGTTCAGCTGAGTGACTGTGACAGCCCTGTCCTGACTTACACCAGACAGGAATCTGCCTGCTTCACAGAAATGGGCCTGTTCTTTGAAAACCCATAGTCAGGCTGATCATCCGGACTTTGACATGGTTTAGAAGGGGGAAATATTTTTTTCTGTTATTTCACAGCTTTGGAAGGGGGATAAGGAAAGAAGTAGTGAGTTACTCAAGGTCATGATAGACATTGGGGTTATTTTACTGAGGCCTCCAGGGGCATCAGCCACCTCAGCCACCCACCCCCTCGAGCTTGTCAATACCCCCATCAGCCTCAGGGGTCAGTTTTTAGTAGGGGAAGAGCAGATTGTGAACAATGTTCACCCAGGAAATATAACTGCAGCTCAGGAAGCTGAAGGGGAAAAACATCAACAGTGTATAAAAGATAGCAAACACCTTCAGTCCCACCATAAATAATATAAAGGGAGAGAAAGAGCCCAGCTCCATGGACAAAGACATCCCTAGGATTGACAAGCAGCACCCAGCACCTCCCCTCAGCCATCACCTGTGGTTTTCAGTGCAGAACCTTTTTGTACCTCACCACCATTGTCTGACCTGGTTTTTGCCAACTTTCCTAATTTTGCACAGCAAGGAGCCGCATCCTGGCCTGGCTCATGGAGGAGCCCAAGGTGCCTCCAGTGCAGTCCAGGAAAAGCCCTGGAAGCCCAGGCACAGCAGCAGCACAAGAACACAGCTGAATCCATCCTGAGCCACAGGGACACAGCTGAATCCATCCTGAGCCACAGGGACACAGCTGAATCCATCCTGAGCCACAGGGACACAGCTGAACCCATCCTGAGCCACAGGGACACAGCTGAATCCATCCTGAGCCCCAGAACCCCAGCCTAGCCTGTCTCCTCAGCCACAGCCCTTCACCCTTTCCTTCCTCTGCCATGAATTGCTTCACAGACACACAAAGCAGCCAAGGCAGAGCTGGAATCTGCATCTCCAACACCTGGGATCCACAAGGGATGGAGGCCCTGCCAAGGATTATTTTAACCTTCAATACTTCTGGCAGCAGGACTTCAGTCAAACGGTTCCTACTGTTTTTTTGGGTTATGTCACTCTGACACGAGTTGGTCCAGACCAGAACTATCCACGTGCTCAAAGAGAGAAGGGTTTGTTTTCCATCTTAATGGACTTTCAGTAGCAGGGGAAGGGATGCCTGAAATAATAATCCTTAATAAACTCAACAGCTTCAAGAAGGAAAATCAGGCTCAATACAGCTCCTGTCCAGCACAGATGCAGGGTCTATTTTTCTCCTGCCTACAACTCATCAGGCCAGTGGTGGGCACTTCCCTCCTGCATCCCAAGTCCTCCCTGCAAAGTGCTGTCCAGGGACCATCCCTAAACTGGTATTTTTAGTGCAAGTTACTTGCAAAGAGTATTTCTTTCTGGAAAAGTAGAAACGTAAATGAAAGATTTCAGTTGATGTGAACTATATTGGTTTCAGTTAACTATATATTTTTTAAAGGAAATGGTGAGTTTTTAGAGTAATTTGGAAAATCTTAGGAAAACAGCCACGATTAGGCAAGGGCAAGAGTGGCTGTGTACCATTTCTTGTGGTTTTCTGTGTGTGTGTTGCTGCAGGGGGAGCTTCAGAGGAAATTCCTGCTCTGTTGGAGGATCCTGGGGCTGTACCTGGGTTAAGGAGCCCTGTTGGGGCTGCCATGGGAGCAAGGGGCAGATGCTGATGCACTGATGCTCCTTTTGAAAATTACTTATTAAAAATCATGTGAAAAGCAACAAGAGTGCCTTTTTCCATCCCATTATTTGAATCCAGCTGCTGACCTTGTCTCTGGGAAAATAATTATTCTTGACTTCGAAGTGAGGAGGTTTCTTGTGCCAAAGGCAAATGTCTATAGATTTATACTATTTGGAAAAATCAAAGGGCTGCAAGCCAAGCCATCCAGCTTATAAAACACAACCAACCCTCCAGGGATAATTTAAAACTGACCCTGCAGCACTGAAATTCCAGCCATAGATGATGCAAAACATAATTCGCCATTTTCTTATCTCCTGGATGCTCCCATCAGCGTGGGCTTCAGGGACAAAGACCAGCCAGAGGAGACTGAAAGAAATTAAAAATAAAAATTAAAAAAAAAAAAAAAAATCTCCAAAATAAGTTTGTGCTAATGAAGGCAAAAAGGGCTGGCAGGCCAGAAGGCAAACTTTGTCATCCACACAGCCAAGAGTTGCAAAGGCAGCCACAGTCCATGCTTTTTCCATTGTGCTCTGCCAAAATAACCCACAAAATTCTCCTGGGATGAAACAGCCCACTCTCTGCTGCTCGAGCAATCCAGGCTTAGATCCTGCTCCTGACTAACAAAACTGGAGCTCTGCTGCTTCGTTCCTGCAGTCAGGAATCATCTGCTGGTGATTGGTGTCCCAGCCCTCACACATCTAAGCACAGGGAAGGTTCCTTTACCTCTCTGAGGTCTCCTACAGCCAGGGGACCACCTGAACCAGGATGGAGCAGCACCTGGTCCCACCACAGGTGTCAGTGCTGGTGGTGAGCCAGTTTGGCAAGACAGAAAAAAAAAAAAACAAACCTAAACATTTCCTGGTAAGAAGCTCTTGTGGAACAGAGAAGCTGGAGGAGATTTGCCCAGTTGAGGTTGCCACAATCAGGAGCACCATGAGGAGTGTAGCCTGTTGGGGAAGGAGAGGGTTTAGACTGCCAGGATTGCTGTGTACTCCACCTTGCAACTCACTGCAACAGTGCTGCTCCAATTCACCAGGACATGGTGATTTCCCTACAAACAGTAGGTACAGAGCTCACACAGAGCAAACAGAGGGAAGACTAACAGCAAAAACCACAAAATACATGCCAAGGCTTCAGTAACAATAGAATGATCATTCCTACAATATCAAACTCTGAACAGGGCGTGGTGATAAAACACCCAGGCTGAGCCATCTCAGCCTTCAGCAAATATCCTCTCCAAATATGCAGCACACACAGCTCTACCTGCCAGGAGACCTGACACATCATGTTCCGGGTGAGAGTTTCAGTGCTTTTTAATAAAAGAAACTCCACCAGACCAACACCAGCCCCCTCTGCACCCATCTGTGTCACGGAAGGGGCTGATGGCTCTGTGAGCCCCTGGGTGAGTGTGCTCTGCACTCACCCCTCCATCCAATGAGGGAGAATTCTCCATTCCAAATTTCCTACTGGGTTTGGTCTCCAGCCTGCAGTAAAGCAGAGAGTGGAGTGCTGTAGCACTTCACAGCTGTAGACACTGGGGAGGAGTCACAAGCATCATCTTGCAGCACTTTGTGGTGGTTGAATTAGCCCATGTGCTGCATGCAAAGCACAGGCAGCTGAGATCACCTCTGTGCTAATCCCCCTCTCCTGCCCACAAGCCCCTCACAGATGTCAGAGCACGCCTTGGTTTCCCTGATCACTCACACTAGGAAATTTTGAGGGACTGAGCTTGTGACTCAAAGAGTTTTGCCAAGTAAAATATTGGCCTGCAACGATGTCCTAACAATACAAAGTAGTTGACACCACAAAATAAACAATTGCACTAAGAGACCATAGCAAAAGGGTGTTTGGGACCGCCAAGGATCTCGTGGAGGTATTACTGAGCCAGACTGGAGTTAGCAAAAGCAATTTTTATGACAAAAACAAGTGTCAGTCTTTCCAACACCCCAGTCCCCACATAGAAAATGCATCTCTGCCTAGAACTGGCCACATTGCTGGCTGCTTCCTCCAAGTTTCATAACTTTTACAGAGTGCAGAAATAACAGAAACAGTGAAAACAGACCGGGACAGAGTATCCATAAAAGAGTGAGTGTGCTTATGGTTACACAGCTCCACACTTGGATATACAGCTACAGATTGAAATGGCAAAAGTATAACTAGAGGCTGCCATGCTCTTGTAATATAATCACAAGAAAAATGCTGTAATTCCATGCAGAAAGTCTTTTAAAAAATCAGCTGGGCTCAATTAGTAGCAGCAGTGGAACTTCTTCCTTGCTTGATCGTGCTGAGAATATCAGCAGAGAGCAAAGAAGAAAAAATAAGGAAGAAAAATATCATTGTTATTTGTCAACAGAGCCAGAAAAACCCTTACCAGGTAGGATTTCATTGTCTCCAATGTCTGTCCTTGCTGTCACTATGAGTCACTAAGCTGTTCACAGTCAGCAGCATCAAGCACACCTGGAAGCCTCCCTCAGTGAGCAGGTCACAAAAATCCTCAGAGCACAGCCCCATAACCATCTGCCCTAATCACAATTTCCATGCAAGAAGTTATTGGCACTTTATTTTCAGAGACAGCCCCGATTTTAGGTCCATCCTGCCCTGTCAGGTGCTTCAGAGCAGCGTGGGGATCTCACAGCAGCTGGCTGGTGGCAATATCTGCTCATCAGGTTGATCTCAGCCTCAGCCTGAGCTTGTTGGTAGAGCTGGGCTAAAGCCCTGCACTAAAACACCTCTTTTTGGAAGCCATCACTGTGGTCTAGGACAGCTTGAGTGGGGTTCCTCTGCCTTCAGCTGGGTGTCTACAAATCTAAACTGGTCACCCTGAGCACTGGTGAGGTCCATGGTGACAAGCAGCCACCCCAGAGGATGAGCCCCCACCTGTCTTAGAAGGAAGCATCTCCTGGGGAGAAGTTATTCTGCTTTTGCCTATTTATTCTGTTCACAAAGAAAATAACTGAGCCTTGGGAATCTTGTAGGTTTGGTGAGAGGACTCCTGCTATCATATGAAAGGCTGGTGCCTCCTTGGACTCTGTATTATCACAGCCCAAAGTCCCATTCTCTCAGGAGAAGGAGCATGGAAGGGAGCACAGCAGCTGAACACAGCCCAGTGCTGCCAGGCCACATGAACCTCCCAAAAATTCCCATTCCCTCCTGAGAAGCTGCCCAGAACACTGCTCCCCATTCCCACGCCTCGACTGAGCACATCTCCAACACCCTGCTCAGCAGAGCAAGGCCTGGACGTGGTTTTAGAGGCCTTTTGTTGCCAAGAGAGGGATATTTCTGTGACCTTTCTCACCATTTCCTATAGCAATCTCATCTTAATTTAAAATGTCATGCCCTGCGGCTTCTCCATAAAATTTTAAAAACACCCAACACACAAATAAACAAACAGAGCAGATGAGTTTTTTCTATAAGCAGCAGAAACAACACAGGGTAGTTTCCTGGGGATTTCTGCATTGTGGTTGGATTCTCTGGTGCACAATAAAGGATGTGCTGTGATTGAAACTCCTTCTGTGGTTGGAGCATTTATAGCATCCCCCTGTGTGGATTCTCTGCAGTCTACGAAGGGTTGAGCTTAGATGTCATCTCCTCATTGTGACTATTAATAGAATTGGTTTTATCTTTTGAGCTGCATATTTCACACAATTTTAGAGATTTATAAACTCCAAGAACATTATCAAAATGTTTTGCTGAAATTTGGGGCTCAAAAAGCAGCATGTAGGAGGGAATGTGGAGGGATAAACACATGCAAACAGACAGCCCCATATGAGCACACCATCCTTTCCTCCTTAGGGAACTAGGATTTAAATAAAATTAAAATAATGTTTAGAATTTAAAAATCCATCGTGGCAGTCAACATAATTTCCTAATTTTAGTTAACTTTTGTAAAGAAACAACTCTTTTGTGATCACAGCCTGCAAGCCTCTCCACAGCCCCAGAAAGGTTTGTGGGGCTGGGATCAGCAAGGCATGGGTGAAAGTCTCCCAGGCAGAGTCACCACATGTTTTTGGAAAATCAGCACCTGGGTAAAAGGAAGACTCCTGACGATGCAGGAAAGGCAGAAAAAGCTTCTCTTGCCCAGCCACAACACAGGTATGGGCGGACACACAGCTCCACACCCACCTCTACAAAGATTGTTCAATGGCAAACTTCATAGCTGGAATTTCTGAGTGTAGGACCACAAGAGGGAAAGATTTCCAAAAGAGAGAGCACCCCATACTTTTGTTTGGGTCTGTTCTTGCTCATTATAGTAATGTTGAGACTCAGATTTCTGTGTGCTCCTCTCTAGGAGTGGTAGATGCACAACTCTGAATCCTGACACGTTCTCTCTTCAGAAAAAGCAGTTTGTCATCTTGTTTTCCTCACCAAAATGCACTTTGGCAGCCCTTAGGTATCTCTTTCACATTTGTAAAGCAGCCCAGTTTGTTTCATAGATTTGATAATGCATCCACTTCCCTTGCCTTGTTTGTCTGATGGTGTGCATAGAAACAGGGTGTTTTTAAGAAATAGAAACTACTCTGTAAATCACTCATCATGTCATTGTCATCAGCCATTTTCCAGAGAAATCATCACATCAAACTCCACGTCCATTTCAGGCTTTGAATGATAGCACAGCTCCATTATCTGACTGAGAAGGATGTAGGGCACAGCACACAAAAATCAGAGTGTCTTTCCAAGATGTTTAGGTCAGGCACAGTTTTCAGGAGATATTCCTGCTGTCAGCTTCTAGAGCAAGGTAAGAAATTGAAGCTTTGAACAGCCACCATCTGTTCCCATTGACCCACAGCCCTTCTGAGCCAGGAGAGCAGTGCAGAGACCCTCAGCAGCACCCCACAGAAATGAGCTGGCAGCCTGTCTTAGGTTAGAAATGTGTATTCTGTCCCCATCTGCTGAAGCCGGGTGGGGCAGTGACCCTTATCTCCTGGCACATATTATCTGCT